>BHEV01037828.1:0-21554 GCA_004319985.1 Emydocephalus ijimae
AGATGATGAATGAGACTTCATCGAAACGTTGCCTAGATACTTCCAACCCTACGCGGGAGAAAACCCGAATAACCAAAGATCAGCTTTGTTCGGGTATTTTCCCACATCATTATAGTTATGCTTTTAAAGTTGCAGCAACGTTTCGGCAGAATCTCATCTGCCATCAGCAGGCTTCTGTATTGTGTTCGCCTGTGAGTCAGACTTTCACAGCCCTTTCTGTTTTAAATTTGGGGCTAGCCTACTGCTGTGCCAGAATAGTTTTTTCTTCATCCTGATTGGTTGGGAGTCTTAGTCTGTGTTTATTGGTCTTGGACTTTGCTGTGTTCTGCTTGATTGGTATTTCTAATATCTTCTGTCTGTTTTGTAGCTTTTTTTGTCTTGATTGGCTGGCAACATTGTGTTTCCTGTATTGGAGGCTTTTAGTGCAGCTGGGCTCCGAGCAAATGGACCGCTATCATTTATTAGGAAGCTAGGTTTCATCTGGGTGCCTGATTGGGATGTGTTTGAGCTGGAGGTATCAGTGGGAGTTTGTTTGTGCCCAGGTGTTTGCCTGGCTTGTGGTGTGGAAATTTTTTTGTTTGAGAGTGCAGGCTTCCAGATAATTGACAGTCTGGTGGAGTCATCTCTTCTATTCATCCTTTCAGGTCTTTTTTTCAATCTCTATGGCTTCTCTGATAATTCTATGGCTGGGATTTTCTATAGTGGCTAGAGTTTTGGTGCCATTGAAGTCGATGCTATGACCTGTGGCTTTCATGTGTTGGACTAGTGATGAAGTGTGTTCCAGCTTTTTTACTGCATTTTTGTGTTCATATAGGTGGGTACTTATTCTTCTATTGGTCTGTCCAATGTATGTGGCAGGGCATGATGCACAGAAGACTTCACATATGCCTTGGTTTTCCAGGTCAATTTTATCTTTGGGGTTTCTTAGGATGGCTGCTATTTTTCTGTCTGTTTTGAAGGCAGTCTTGATGTGATGCCTGTGTAGTATCTTACTGATTTTGTCTGTAGTACCTCTTATATAGGGCAGGACAGCTGTTCCATAGGTCTGTTCATCTTCTAGGTCTCCATTATGTCTCAGTGTGTTTTTGTGGATCAAGCTGGTGATTTTGCTTTTGTGGAAGCCATTGGCTGTCAGTACTTTAGTCAGGGTGCATAGTTCAGTCTTTATGTGTGTCTTGTCTGCCAGGCATTTGGTTCTGGTGATTAGTGTTTTGGCCACGGAGTTTATCTGTGCTGGGTGGTGCTGGGATTGGACGTTGAGGTAGTGGTTGGTGTGTGTTTTCTTCTGCTATATGATGTGTCCTAGTGTGCCATCTGTTTTTTTGTAGATTAGTACATCTAGGAATGGTAGTTGAACTTAACTGTTAAATTCTGTGGTGCATAGTGGCTATTAGTTGCAATCAGAAGTTCTTATTTCAAAGCTATTGTTTTTAAATGAATTAACAAGGCTTTGGGAGATATTTCTCCTGTTCAACAGATTTGAATCTAAACTAGTCAAGGGTGGAACTTCACTAAATAAATTATGGTACTTATGGAATTCTTCTCCTTTTTCTGCAACCTTTACTGCTTCTCATCCCCCTCAAACTTGCTTGAGGCAATATAAACTATAAGTTAGTGCTTGGAATTCAGTTGTGATAATTCAGAATTCTGACTGTTGCATTCCTAATGAGAATGGGAGCTTATAGTCAGGTAAGCTATGCCAATAGGTTTTTGTATTGAAATCAAACAAACATGCTTAATAAATACAATACTAGGACGTATGATAGAGCATAAGTTGCTACCTCTTATTCAACCTGCCTTCAGCTCCCTTTCAAAGAGCAGTAAAAATGACTAATAGTTCCCCTAATGTTAGTCAAGTTACTAATGAAGATCCTATTTGCCTACTAAAAAACAATGAAAAATCAATCCCCATATTCTGATGACTTGTTTTGCATTTAATCCTCTAGTTAATCGAGCGTAGAGAAGATTAATACTTTAATCTTATTTTACTTACAGTGGTGTAATTGACTCACAGTTATTCTCATTACCCTCTCCCGTATTTGGATCTTATAATCTAATAATTATCCAGAAGCAATAGACAATATTTTGAAGTCACCCTTAGGTTTCTTTGACTTTAATTACCTTCACTTATGAATATTGCTTTGGCTGTTCAAAACTGATTACTTGAACAGAGTAATTCTTTTCTCACACACATATTCATCCATAGTCAGATCTTACTACAATAAACCACATGAATGAAAACCAACTTTACTTGAACATTTCATCTTTTTTAGAACAAAGAGTTGACAGCTTATATATATTTTAGTCATTGGGATCTAAATGAAATTCCTGAGGCATTATTTATCCAACCTCTTTTTAAAAACTTCCAACACTGGAAGTTTTTTAAAAGAGGTTGGATAACCATTTGTCTGAAGTGGTGTAGGGTTTCCTGCCTAGGGGGTGGACTAGAAGACCTCCAAGGTCCCTTTCACTCTGTTTTCTATTCTATTTAAGACATTATACCCTGATCCCTAAAACTGAAGCTTGAATACTTTGGCCATCAAATGAGAAGAAAAGACTCATTGGAAAAGACCATGTTATTCAGAAAGACTGAAGGCAAAAGGAGAGGGGGATAGTCGAGGATGAGATGGTTAGACAGTGTCACTGATGTTGTGGACATAAGTTTGGGCAGATTCTGAAAGACATTTGTTGAACAAGATGTAGTTTACTGAGAATGCTAATTACTGAGTTCACACATCTCCATGAGCAAAAGAGAACATGTTATAGTTTAATGTAATGTGTGAGTACCCGGGGCATGGCACAAAGGCAACACAGTCACATAAGTCCTGTCATGCCCCTGGTGGAGACTGACTCTGAGGGAGAGGAGGAACAGCTGACAGGGAGTGGAAGTGTGGCTCCAGAGGTTGTGGAGGAGGTTGGGAAAGGGCAGAGGCCAGTTGAGCAGGCAGAGGAGTACCCAGGCCCACCCCTTATCCATCCTAGGGTACGCAGGGAGGAGAGGATAACAGAGAGACATGGTCTTCTCGGGAGGAGAGGGTGATGATTCTCTTCATGGGATGCAGGTGTGACAACTGCATAAGAGTTTGGACCTGAGTACTGGCAAACGCTGGAAACAAAGCATGTTTTATTTTGGTCTGAAGTTATCTTGGTTGGCATCCTTCCAACAGACTGTGGCCTTGTTACCTCCTTGAATGTGGTAAATACTTTTCCTGTTCCGTTGTGTAAATTTCGTCATTATACTTTGTTTGGGTTTTTATTTTACCTCTTTCTGGTCATGAAGTTCGGACTGTTTTGCTTTCTTTTGAAGACTATTTTTGAGTACGTTTTATCTCCAACTGGGAATTATTGAACAGTGGGGCCAAGTTGGAGGCATTAAATACATTTATTTACATTTTGGATTTTGTTACGTTTGTGTTACACTCTGGGTCATTACAAGTCCCTTTAATGCCTCCAACTTTGCCCCCAATGTCCAGGTTACCTTTGGCTGGAGAAAAATCTCTCCCAAGAACAGTCTTTAAATGGAGGAAATTCATTCCGAAAACAAAGTACAAACAAACTGTAAATAAAAATCCACACAAACCATGTTGCAGTAATTAACTTGACAGGGCAAGATAAGGAATTGCAGACTTGAAAGCCCAGCAAAACACACACAGATGCCAGGAACCCAGATAAGCCTCGACAATACCAGATAACTCATGATTTGCTCTCAACAATTTGCTGTGCGCAGCCTCCCTTTTTAAACACTATGTTCCCAGGTGCAGCTAATGAAGGGAATCAGGGCCCTTTCCTTCCCCATAAGCCATGCAACTTACGTTGCTTCCTTCTCCATTCCCCCCTCGTGCCCTAGGATGAAGAGGGGGTGGCCCTGGATCTTCCTCCAAATTCTTCTCCCTTGTTCTACCTCTTCGCTGGTATGCCCAGCCAGACTTTGCCCTTCCCCAGTTTCTTCCACAGCCAACAGAGCCACACTCCCACTCCCTGTCAGCTGCTTGTCCTCCCCCTCAGAATCAGATTCCGAGAGGTGCATGACACAATGTGTGAAACCAAGGGCAGGGGTGGGATCTGACAGGGTTAACTACCGGTTTGGTGATTTACGAGGTTTGGTGATTTACGATGTGTTTCCTGCATGCTGTGCGCATGCCTGTAAATCATCATCAGCCTGGTGCCTGGACAGCTGAGCAGCGCTGCGTGCCGAGAAGCAGCCTTTGAAAAGTACTTTTTTCCTGCTTTTTTAACTGCAGCTGTGCTTCGCACAGCATCTGAAGTTGAAAACGCAAGAAGTAAAGGTCAGATAAGAGCCCAGGTGGGTGGGTGGGCAAAAACATCAGCAGACATAGAACTGGTTTCTATGTCTGCTGCTCTTCAGAGCTACCGGTTCTACAGAGGTGGACAGAACCGGTAGAAACTTACCCCTGCTGAAGGGTGACCACTGAAGCAACTTCCAGTGCACTATTAGAATTTTTTGTCCCCAATAGGGAAGCATTTGATGGCATCCCTTGTTCTTCTGTAATCAGATTACATTATTCCATGTGTCAAAAAAACCCCAATCTTTTCTATTATTATTTTTACTATGCTTGAACTACTTTAAGTACAACATCACTACATACTTTTTAAAAATCAAAATGCCACTGAGAATTGAAACATATATTAACAATGAGATATTACTTTCTGTGCATGTACTTAAATGAATTCTGGAGTATTTTTCCTCAGGTATTCAAAATGAATTCTGTGTATTCTATGCATTTTTTCATTGCAGTAAAAATAGCTGAGGAATAACATCTAAATCAAACAGAATTTCTTCCTAGAAACACTAATAATCATCAACATTGCAAAAATTAGATGTATTCATTTATATCTAGGGGCACTAAAACTGATTAACAATAATTAATCCAGCTGGGCATCAATCGTCACAAACAAAACTATGAGGGTGAACAATACTTTTATTACAGTCAGACAAAATGTGCATTGAAGCATTGACTGAATTAAAATGAAGAAATCCTAATTTTCTAAACACTATTATATATTGAGTAAATTATTTGTGGAGTTATTTTCTGTGTTCTATGAAAATTCCCTATTGAAGAAATTGCAACATTCTCATGCAGGTTGCATTTACTCTTACGATATAGTATACTACGTATCAGCTACTCTGAGCATTCCATACAACATCTGAAATCTTCTCATGAACCTTCCAGATGTATTATAAGCACTTGTAAACCAGGAATTTTAAGCATCCATTGTGTTATTATTATGGTTCATCGCAGTCAACCAGATGTTGAGACTGGATTTGGCATTTTATCCACCTATCGAGTCTTTCCCAAGGAGCTGGGATGGGCAGATGTTGTTTGATGGTGCTAAAGGCCTCACCACAGGATGTCAGCTGTTCCCAGTAATGCTGCCTTTTGCAATTGACTAGTGATGATTTTGTTAATGCTGATGATGTCCAAGTGATGCTTCAGTTGTTTTAGCATTGCATCAAAATCCCAAGGCAGATTATTGTTGGTACTATCTCTGCTTTTCTTTGCCATAGTCATTCTATTACTGTTTTCAGGTTGTTTCTTTTTCTTTTTTCTTTTGCTTATTATTATTGTTCATCATACAGTCAGCCAGATATTTAGACTGCATTTGGCATTTTCATCCACCTTCCCAAGGACCTGGGATGGGCAAGTGTTGTTCATACTGTTAAATGTATCATCACAAGATGTAAGTGTTTCCAAGTAAAGCTGCCTTTTTGCAAAATTATTATTATTAAATTCATAAAATGACCATAAATTATTATCAATAAAATCATAAAATAACATTAACCTAACTACTGTAATAAATTTTGTGACAGTAGCTGATGAGGAATTAATCATAACTGAGGCTGGGAGGTTAGTATTCTTCGGCAGTCTTTCCTTTTTCTTGTGAAATTTGATGATCCAATACTGTAGCAACTTTTAAAATGCCTATAGCAACTACAAGCCAAACCTAAAACAGATTTCAGCCTCTGGAAATGCTCATCCTAAAGTAAACTTCCACAGCCTACATTAAGAGGTGAGAAGGAGGTAAGCTGAAAAGAAAAGAAAAATGCTATAGTTATATACTTTCTGGAGAGCTATAATAAAATATGACAAAAACAGAATCTCTCCCTTATTCATTTTTTTCACAATTTTAGATTTTTCTTCAAAGGTTGTTGACAGAACTCTAAAATGGAAAGAATTATCTCCAGTAGTAAATATGAATCTGGGAAAGAGTGCTTCCCAAACTTTGAAAAAAAGAGAGTATGATTCCAAATCTTGTGAAAATAGTTTTGTTGTTGTTTTGCAAGGGATTTTGTGCAGAGTAAGAGATTCAGTATTAGTGAAGTAATAATCTCATCTTTGAAAAAAATAAAAGTAAAAAGTTACCTAAATTAATTCCCATAGCCCGCTGTATAGCTCTGTATAGTTTTTCTTTTCTTCTGAGCAGATCAAAGCAAAGCAGAATCGGGGTCACAAGAATTCAGAACCAAAGAAAAAAAGAACAAATTTTACTATAAACAGAACAAAGTCAGCACTTTTAATGCTGTCACTGTCTCTTCCTCTGCCCCAATCCCTTTGGATCATAGTCTGCCTCCTTCCATGGTCTTTAAAGAGAGAGAACAAAGCAAAAATCCTGAAGAACTCTACTTTGATTGCTTCTTATGGATATAATTCTTGTTCATAGAAGAATATGCTGAGGTTACCACTAAACCAAACTGGCTTAATAAATTAATTATATTTAGGAGAGCCTGATGAGATGAAGTTGCTTGGGTTTCTTTTTTGTTTTGTTTTGTTTCTGGTGTTTACTGCATTTACAAATGTGGAATTCTGGCAAAAGCTTGTTCTTGCTAGATCATGTGTTTGCATGAAGCATGTACAGGGCCTTTTTACAGTTTGGCACTATGGAGAGAAAAGTACTTAAAGCTGCTGCTGTTTTGCTGTCCACCACTTTCAGGCTCTTCTTTCTAACAGTGGAACCACAGAAAGGAGCCACAGAAAATGGAAAGTTAACAACCATTTACATTCAAGGGCAACTGTGCAAAGGTCATTTTCTGAGACTTAAGAACTGAGTGGTGTAGCTATTTTGTCTGTGAGAATAATATTGTATTAGGTGATTGTTCAACTCTATTTCTTTTTATTTCAGTTGATGTAATATTTTTAAAGAGTTCCAAACTTTATCCAACAATCTGGTTTATTGTGAATGTAACTACTATTTCCCACATGTAATCCAGAAGTGTGAAACTTTTTGAAACAGATTGATTCATTTTTGGGGAGAGCAAGGGCCCCACAGTGAAGTGATGGGGCTAAGCAAGTGGGGCATTACATTACTCCTTATTTAACTTTGGCAGAGGATCATAAGGCATCACCTTCTTTCTAAATTTATATTCAGCCTCTTACACTACTTTTTAATTCCTGTCTCAAAATGATCCTAATCTTAGTCTCATTATTTCACTGTGCTCCTTGACTTTCTAGAACTACTAGGAAGTGCTACTAGAACATGGAGATCATTCGCAATGATTAAAGTAGTGTAATCGGTATGAATGCAGAGTCTGAGGTTTTGTCATATTTATTATTCCTGGTTCATATTTTCAAGTAATGCCCTATCTGTGGTTGGGAGCAACTTGCAGATTTAGGATTCTATATGATCCTAAACAGTTGGCACTGGCTGATCCTGAAAAAAGTGAAGTACAGTCATAATTGGTTAAACCACCAAGACATTATTGGTCATCACAGTGAGGAGGAGGAAGAGGCTTGTTCATATTTATTTATATACCTTCATTATTATTTTTACAAATAATTCAAAGCAGCAAACATACCTAATACTCCATATTCCTCCTATTTTCCCCATAACAAAAGCCTCATGAGGTATGTTGGACTGACAGGCCCAGTTACCTAACTGGCTTTCATGGCTAAGAAACTACAGCTCACTGTCTCCCACTTTCTAGCCTGGTACCATAACCATTAAATTAAATTGGCTTTCTCTATGATTATCCCGGAAGTGTCCATGCAGTCACCAGGAATCAAACTTGATTCAAGAATATCTTTAATCTCATGCCATTTATACTGAAACAATACAATCTTCTGTGAAACTTACGATGCACACAAATCTATCGTTTCAACAATATTTGTGGGGTATGAACATAAGTGCCAGAACCCTACCTCTTTAAAACCCCAATTCCCTCATTGACCAAATGCCTTCCAAGAAAGGATGTGAGTGGTGTGGTGGCCTAAGGAAGCTTTTCTTTTAATTTCAGAAAGTCACATAGCATGAATTATAGGATACCATTGGTTGGCAGGTCAGCAGAAGGACATGTTGTCACAGCACTCAAAATATACTTCGAAATGAGAAAGTAGTTAATAAAGGGCTACCAAAAGCACCTTCCCCAAACCCCTTCAGAGCTAAATCAGTAAACAGTAAAACATACTCTTGCATATCATTTAAGCAGCACTGACCTTAAATTATTTGAGAAAGGAGGAGTTGGGGAAAGCAGGCTACATTATGAGCTTGCTCAGTCTAATAATGTATTGCAGCAAACATACTGTTATCATAGTTGCTATTATCCTTCACAGTGTCATAGTGATGACAATATTCTCTATTGGGATAGATAGATAATATTGGGAAGATAGTGCGAAGTCTCTGACATCAGCAATTTTATCATAAGTAGAAGCTATGACATATATGTGAAAAGCCAAAGGACTAAACAATCAGTTTGCCTCAGCTCTTGATAAATAACTGCACAGAAAAACAGATTCAGCGGTTCCATGGTATAAAAATACTGCAAATTCAGTCAGATAACCAGTGAAGGAAGCTTTTGGGGGAAACAAAATATTATCTCACCAATTCAGATGGCAATATTCTTAGTCACTGAAATATGATGCCCATCACTCAAAAATTATATTTTTCACTGTCAGTATTATGCCAACTACTTAGAATCAAACTTTCCCCTTTTATCATTTTGAGCAAAGCCAAATAATATTTCCTGTAGATGTAGAAATAGATAGCCCACAACCAGAAGTGTCTGGCATTTGATTTTATGCAAAATTATTTAAGTGCAGCCATGATGAGCAATTTCAAGAGCTCTCATCTCCCATCCCATTTAGGTTCTTCTGAGTTTGATGTAGTCAGAGAAGTGCTTTTCAGCATGAGATCTACCCTCTGTAAATTACCTTAAAACAGAGGAAGTTTGCAGCTAGTAATAAAGAAAATACAGTATCTTTGGCAGAATCCAGGGCAAATGACTGGTTTCATACCTAAAGTCATTAATTGACACAGATCAATGCCTACAATCATTTCTCAAAAAAAATTTGACACTTATATTTGAAATCTTTCTTCTAGATTAACAAGTGTCAAACTTGATCGCGTTACGTAACGTATCATGATGTATTGTGATTTTTTTTGCCTTTGTGTAGGTGGTGTGAGTGTGGCCTGCACATGACACATCCAGGCTGGGCTGTCAGTTTGACATCCCAGTTCTAGATGGTAAGGCTTTTAGAAACATCATTCCATTGATGATGCTAAGTATCCGTAACATTATGAGATATAACAAATATTTTACACAACCAGATCTGATCTTTCATCTTAGGGAAAAGAGGTTTACAGTAGCAAAACTACCAAGTTTGATATAGGTGGTCTCACTATTAGAAAATCAAGAATGAAGCTATACTAGCAGAAGAAGTATCTAATTTTTTTTTTTTTTTGAAAGCTTCTGGGAAGATGCCAAGAACTTTCTAATTAGTTTTTGATAATAAAACCATGGACTGAAAATTACAATAGTCTAGACAGCCTGGCCATCATTATTATAGATTTTGGAGTATACTGCTGCTGAATTCATTTAATTTTCCTCTGCAAAACGAGGGAAACTGACAATTTCCAGAAACCTTAAACAACATATTCCACTACACAATGTACAATTCTAAACTCTGAACTCATCAAGAGAGAGTTTTACAGCATGTACCTGCCAGATTTCTCAAATGTTATAAAAGCAGTAAATGGTGAAAATAAAATGGCCCGTGCACCAGAATGTGCACAGAAATCACTAACACTAAGTACTTGGTAGCTGAATTCCCAATGTTGGATTCTAATCAGAAGCCAGTGTTTTGAACACACAGCAGAAAAGAAATGTAAAGTAGATAGAAACAATACTTTTTTTTCCTCCTGACCCTCTGATTTCCTTTCTGATGACTAAGAATCATTTTCTGAGCTTTCTCCAATTTCTATTTTCTCTTTTAATGAATTGTCTCCAGATCTACTTCACCACAGAAATTAGGGCAAAATTATGACTGTTCAGTAAGGTTAATTCTTCAAGTATTATTATTTCCACTCTTAAATTTATTTGGGGAGGGTTAGGGAAAAGAAACACTGAGTTTATCATGTTGCCTATGGTGATCAATGTATTGATCAAGATATTGAACCAAATATTTAGGTTCATGAGGGAGGTTCTTTTTGCAAACTTTATGTACATTTTTTGTTCCACTTATAAAAAAAAAAATGAGGCTAAATCACATTTGAAGGAAGAGGCTAATACCTTAGAGAAGGACTCTTTTGAAACTTCTACCACTTTTCTCAAAGAAAAAATGCACAGACCTATTTCTTGGAAAAGAGAAGTTTTGGTGGTATAAAAATGGGATGAAAGGAAAGATACATCCATCTCCAGTGGTTGGTGATTCAAGAATTAGTCATAATATCTATAGATATTTATAAGTATAAAGTAAGGGAAGCTGATTTATAAACAACCAGCAATTTCATTTTATAATCTATAATACATGTAATACACACACACACACATACACACAAACATACACACACACACATATGTATGGTATTCAGCTTTGTTCAGGTATTTTCCCACATCATTACAGTTGTGCTTTTAAAGTTGTAGCAACGTTTTGGCAGAATCTCATCTGCCATCATTAGGCTTGTGTATTGTGGAACGTTGCTACAACTTTAAAAGCACAACATTAATGACGTGGGAAAATACCCGTGTGTAGATGGTCCTCGACTTACAGCTGTAATGGAGCCTACCCAAGGTTGCTGATTGGACCCAATTTTACATTTTTGCAACAAATGTCAGAGTCATTAAGTGAACCCATTGGTGGGTTCATTTTTGTCAAAAACTGGAAGTAAACAGTGCTTTTTTGGAAAGGGGACGGAGTGACATAAATTTCAGTCACATAACTAAAGGATACACAAATGGCTATAAATGCAGGCTGGTTGCTGAGCATCTGAAATTCTGGGAGAATTTCTGACATGTCTGAGAGAGAGGGGGGATTCGAACTTTGAAACCAGGTAATAAATATCTTTTGGTGGTCTGTTGTTAAATGACCAGTTATACATTGAGGACTTCCTGAACTTCCTTTTTAAGAATGATTCAGAAGGTAGTGATCCACTTGGCATGCTTAATTATGGTCATTTATCAAGGACTACCTATATTAGAATTTCTAGCTGAGAATATAACTCTCAATTCACATAAAAATATACAGTGAACACTTCTGAATGTGGAGAACACGAGAACAAATATTTTCTTTAAAAAAGAGTGCATCTAGTTTTAAAAGTCTGGATTTGAGAAGGTAGTTGCTGTTCACCTGCTGTGATGACCCAGAGTATATCAGAAATATAACAAAACCCAAAACGTAACTAAAAGTCCTTTAATTCCTTCAACTTGGCTTCACTGTTTAATTGTTCGCAGTGAAGGAGTAATCTATTTTCAAAATAACATTTCGAAGGCAACAAACACAGTTCACATTCAAAGAGCCGAAAACGAAGCAAAAAACAAAAACAAACCGCACTGAGTAAAGTTCCTAGGCAGACCAAGATAGATAATTGCCAATTTCAGGAAGATAGCCAGGTACAAAGTGTTGGAAGAACGCCAACCAAGATAAACCTTCTTTAGGAATAAAACACTAATTTGTCTCCAGCATCCAAACTCTTATGCAAATCTCCCACCTGCAACCCATGAAGAGGATCATGGCCCTTTCCTCCTGAATAGACCACGTTTTACCCTGATCCTCTCCTCCCTGCATGCCCTAGGATGGATAGGGGATGGGCCTGGGTCCTCCTCTGACTACTCAGCCAGCCTCTGCCCTTCCCCAGCCTCCTCCACCACCTCTGAAGCCACACTTCCATTCCCTGTTGGCTGTTCCTCCTCTTCCTCAGAGTAGGTCTCCACCAGGGGCATGACACCTGCTGGCTTATTACACTGTTTATATACACAAGACCCACTTTATTTCATGCATAGTCCATACTCCCCCATTCTTTTAGATAATCTCTTTTCTCACTCATGCTTCATTTTTTGGTGCATGTTTATGGCATCCTTGCACATTCTGTTCTCTCATACATACTTCATTCTCTCTTAAAGTCTTAAAATCTATTTACATATCACTGTACACATCTATTCTGTCATCCATGCACACATAAACCTCATACGAGCCTTACTTAGAATTCATGCCATCCCATTTTGGCTCCCACATCAAGAGCTCACCTTTGCCCCATTGTCTTACCCATGGCCCATTTCCATTCACATACAACTAAGAACCCTAGTGGCACAATGGTTAGAATGCAGTATTGCAGGCTAACTCGGTCGGCTGCCAGCATTTTGATTCTCATTGGCTCAAGGTTGATTCAGATTTCCATCCTTCTGAGGTCAGTAAAAGGAGGACCAAAATTATTGGGGACAAAATGCTGAATTTGTAAACCGCTTAGAGAGGGCTGTAAAGCACAATGGCATGGTATATAAGTCTAAGTGCTATTTCTATTCCTTCCACCACAACCCATTTTTCCTCATTATTATGAGGGCATACGTGCCCCTCTCCTTCATGCAGCCATATTTTCTCCCACAGAGGCAAACCCCAATTTCTCTCACAAACTCTCAAAAAAACTTTACTTTTCTACCCTTCCGATCAACTCTAAATCAGATCTTCCTTCTTTGCCATTACTTCTAAAGAAACATACATCTATTTCTTTACTCTCAACTTTTCCTTCAACTTTCCACAGTATGTGAGGCAGAATGACAAGATTATAAATTGTAGGAAGGTGACTTCTGATTGGAAGCTCCAAAATCTTTATTGTAAGAGCAGGTTAAAGATGGAATTAACTAAGTTTCCCACCCTCACCCCGCAAAAAAATCCTTCTATGTGCCTTCCTGCCAAACACTCTGATGTTGCAGATGAGACAACATCAAACTCCCATCTTCTCAATAACATGATAAGCCTGAAATAAGTTTCCTGACTGATTTCAGACAGTGACCAGACTGATTTCAGACAGACTGCGAAGCCAGACTGTGGCTTCTACAAAGTACTTGAGCAGCATCCATATTTCCAATGTGTATGTGTCAGAGACAAAAATGCCACTGAAAATTTTCCAGCACCACCCAAAGGCCCAAAATCAGGACTCTGCCTACCTTTATGATATCACAATACCTCTAGCCACATCCCCCGAGGTTTTCAATAAGGACAGGGTTGCTAATTTACAATTTATATGACATAATATACACAAGGTACTGTAGTTAGCTAGTTATGAATGTAGTGTGACAGCCTTAAACCCAAAAATACTTATTTAACTGATGATAAAATATAGCTAGGTTGATAATATTATACCTTGATAATTTTAAAGTCAAATATATCTGTTGCTCTGCCAATTTTTTAAAAGTTTGAATACATGCTTCTTACTGCACGATAGGCAAGATGTGTACTTTAGGCACGCACTGTAATACTGCTCTGCTTCTATCCTTGAATATGTCCATGATTGGCAATATAGAATATGTGGGAGGAAATCATTATTTATTATTGCTGCCTATCAGACAGCTAGCCCAGCTTTCTGATATGAACTATGAGATTTCTATTGAAGAACATTCTTGAGAAGTAGGTTGTTATTTTATGACATGGTATACCTAAAATAATTCAATGGTACACAGGTACTTTATTTTGGAGGTATTTGTTCAAAACAAAATTTAGTACAAAAGCCTTTTTAAAATGTAGGGAGCCATAAGAAAATACAAATCCAACCATAATCAGGTAAGGAAAAGCAATCTGCATCAAGAGAGTGATAGAATCAAGATTATATGAACCATTAATACTATTTTATATAGGCCTTTATATAAGACCACACTTGAAATATTGCATCTAGTTTTAGTTGCCACAATATATGAAAAAAGATGTTGAGACTCTAGAAAGAGTGCAGAGAAAAGCAACAAAGATGATTAAGGGACTGAAGACTAAAACATATGAGGAATTGGGTATTGTCTAGTAATATGAAAAGAAGGACTAGGGGTGACACGATAGTACTGCTCCAATATCTGCTACAAAGAAGGGCGTCAACCTATTCTCCAAAGCAACTGAGGGCAGGACAAGAAGCAATAGATGGAAACCAATCAAAGAGAGAAGCAACCTAGAACTAAGAAATTTCCTGACAGTTATAACAATCAGTGGAACAATTTGCTTCCAAAAGTTGTGGATCGTTCAACAGGGAAGGATTTTAAGAAGCAACTGGGCAACCATTTGTCTGAAATGGTATAAGAACTCCTGGATGAGCAGAAGTTTGGACTGGAAAACCTTCAAGATCTCTTTCAACTCCGTTATTATTATTCTGTTAAGATAGGTTTTTAAAGACAAAGGGGGGAGGGTTGTGAGAGAGAGAAAGAGAAAAAGAGAGAGAAAGAAAGAAAGAATTGGGTGCTCCAAACATTTACTTAGTGATTTTTGACGATAGAACAGGGCTGTCCAGCCTGCAGGCCAGATGCATCACGTGCTGGCCATGCCCATACCCAGTTTAACAATGGGGGGAAAAGTCCCAATATGTCATGTAACAAGGATGTAAGTTTGACACCCCTGCTGTAGAACATATGAGAAGGAACACTCGTTTAGATCAATTGAGACGTGAGAGGAGTTTCTAGAAGTACAGAAAGTTACAATAAAATCTGTTAAGTTCTGCACATGGGTGCAAGGAACGGAGACGAGGCAGTGAACAGTGAACTTCAACTCTTTATTAACCATCGTGAACAGAGCTAAAACCGGGGGCAACAGCAGCCCTTTTATAGGGCAGGCTGCTGACCTATTAACCAATGAGAACATGGAAGTATTAAACCCTTGAACCAATGAGAGTGGCTCATTAACAGCCAATCAGATTCTCCAGAAGGGACCAATCCGATATCGCTATTATCAGCCAATCAGAAGTGCAGGATTAGAACCCTGCTTTTTCTTTAAGCTTTGATAAAACTTTATTTAAGCGCATTTATTAGTTCATAACACCCCTTCCCCCCGGGTTCCGTTTGAGGGGTGCGGTGACATAATCTCTAAGATATGTGGGTTGTTTTAACTGTCTATTAGATTTGCGCTGTCCCACTGGTTCCCGTCTGCAGTCCAGCTTCGGTGGGACGTTTTTGTACATATCTGGTACCGGCGGTTCTGCATTCTCACTGGACGACTCGGTGCAGCTAATTCTGTCATTGTTGTTGTCTTCCGATCTTAGCGGGCTAGCCCCGTTGAGGTATTCCTTTGTGGTGAGGACACACCCCTCTCTGATTCTTCTTCATTACTCGCGCCCGATCGCTGACTCCCTTCGCTTCTGCTCTCCACCATCTCGAATTCGGTTTCTTCGACATCCCCTCCCCCTCAGTTTGGGAGTCCCAGGAGTCGCGGGAACTGGGTTGTAGCCTAGAGTGAAGCTGATCTATATGGCATTTCCATATTTTTCCATCGCAGGTTTGCACATGGTACAATCTGTGCCCGGTGGTTTGAAGTACGATTGCTTCGATCCATAATGGTTTGCCGGAGAGGTTTTTAGCGAAAACTAAGTCGCCTACCTTGAACTCGTGGCATTTTCCGCTAGATCCACAGGGTTTCTCTGGCTNGCAGAGTGATGTGTTGGAGTAGGAGTATTCTGTTTATTTTTTCATCAATGTCCCCATAGTCCATTTTATGGAGAGTTTTTTTTAACAAATTGTACCATGCACTCGGCCCTGCCATGAGCCGCAGGGTGCACTGGTGAAGTTAGCGCATGGCGGATGCCCCGATCTGCTAAGTATTGTTCAAATGCCAGGGCGGTGAACTGGGGTCCGTTGTCGGAGACCAGAATGTCCGGCAGTCCATGCGTTGCGAATAGCCTGTTCAATTTTCGGATGATGGACTCCATTGTAGTATTCTTCATTTTGTGGATCTCGAGCCAGTTGGAATAGGCATCCAATGTTAGGAGGAACGTATGTCCTTTAGTAGGTACCGCAAAATCAATGTGGATGCGGGGCCACGGCCCCCGGGGGGTTTCCCATTCTGTTGGAGTTGCTCTAGGTGGGGCACTGCTGACTTCTTGGCACTTTAAGCAAGTCTTTACCCAGGCTTTGATTTGTTTGTCGATGCTTGGCCACCACGCGTAGCTTCGTGCGAGCGCTTTCATACGCACGATGCCGGGGTGACCGTCATGTAATGTTTTCAATACTGCTCGTTGTAACCGCTCTGGGACGACGACTCTATCTCCCCATAGGATGCAGGCTTTTTGTGAAAACAGTTCTGTTTGCCGGTTTCTGAAAGGGGTGAAATTGTCAGAGCTTTGTTCTATTGGCCATCCTCTTTCGACCCAAATGGAACTCGCGCTAAGACAGGATCTCGTTTTGTTTCAATTGCAATGTCTCTGGCTGTTAGCGGTGGTGCCTGTAGCGTTTCAATCTGGAGTGTCGTAAGGGTTGGAGCTGGGTCGTCGACGGTTTCCGGAAGTGGGGCACGGCTCAATGCATCAGCGTGGGGAATGGCTTTCCCCGGGCGGTATTGTAATTTATAGTTGTATGCAGCTAAAAACTCCGACCAGCGAGTCATTCTAGGAGACAATATATAGGGGGTTGGCTTGTCTCCCGCTATAATCCCTAACAAAGGCTTGTGGTCAGTGACAACAGTAAAAGCTCGTCCACACATATTCATGAAACCTTTTCACAGCAGATATAGCAGATCTGGCTATAATTACGTTCAGCCTTCGATTAGGTCCTTGAAAAATAGGCAATAGGGGCCTCACTACCATTTGGTAACACATGGCTCAAAATGGCTCCTACTCCAAACGGTGACGCGTCACATGTAATTGTTAAAAGCAGAGTCTCATTATACTGCATTAAAACAGCATCTGAGGTTTGTAAGTTTTTCACTTGTCGGAATGCGTGCTCCTCTTGCTGTCCCCAGACCCAGGTTGCTTTTTTGTCGAGGAGTCTATGTAAGGGCTCAGCTACGGTCACTTTCTGGGGCAAGAAGATGTTGTAAAAGTTAATGAGCCCCAGGAAAGCTTGGAGATCAGTTCTATTTCTGGGTCTTGGGGCGTTTTTGATTGCTCTCAGCTTCCTGTTAGTGGGGTGGATGCCCTGTTTATCAATTAGGTACCCCAGGAACTCTACTTTGTCTGTACACAGTTGACATTTCTTTTTTTTAACCTTAAGGCCAGAGTCTTTAAATTTCTGGAGAACCAATTTAAGCCACTTTTCTAGTATTTCTCTATTCGGGGCAGCAATTAAAACATCATCAAAGTATGGCACGACCCCCTTGATCCCTTGCAAGAGTCTCTCCAACAGACTTTGAAAAATCCCTGGGGCTACGCTCACTCCGAATTGGAGTCAGTTGCACTTAAAGGCGCCTCGGTGCGTAACGATCGTCTGTGCCTCCGCGGTTTTTTTATCTACAGGCAGTTGTTGGTCCCCTAGTACTCGTCTAGTTTGTTTGCAAAGATGTCCTAGAATTCCTGGACGATGGCCTCCCAGTCGTCGCTTCTGGTTTGGTGAATGCCAGCTACCTCGATCCCGAGTGGGGCGAACCATTGAAGGCCTAACAAGCTAGGCTGGTCACAGTCGACAACGGTCAGTGGTAATGACGCAGTACGATTTTTGAATGATACTTGGACTTGGCTGGATCCAACGACCAGAATTCCGTTTCCCTGATAATCTTTGAGTATGATTCTTTGGGCTCTGAGGTCTTGATGCCGGATGGCAGGGATTAATTGTTTAAGAGTCTTCCAGGAAACCATCGAGAGGGACGAACCTGAATCAACTTCTATCAAACAAGGCTGGTTTTTGATGGCGACCTTCACTTGGATCTTCTTTGCGTCTAGCAATGAGGCGTGACCGATTGTAATGGTTTGGTGCGCCTCTTCTCTTTTCGATATTATGGCCGGTGTTTTATTTCTGTAGGAGTGGTTGTTCCATTGGCGGTTCAAATGTTCCCGACTCACAGGGCGATTCTCTGTGGTCTGGCGGTAGTTGTTTCCCCTCTGAATTGGGCTGGATCCTTGCTTGCTTCTACAGACCTTCCCGATGTGGCCTCTTTTCCCGTAGGAATGGCAGAGCGCGTCGAGGAATTTGCAGTCTGATCGCGGGTGGTTAGCCCCACAATCCGCGCATTGGTACGGACCAATCTGATATCGCTATTATCAGCCAATCAGAAGTGCAGGATTAGAACCCTGCTTTTTCTTAAGGTTGTTAAAACTTTATTAAACGCCTTTATTAGTTCATAACAGGTTGGGTTCATATAATATGATAAACCTTAGACTGCAATTTACGTACCACAATTGCTGGGCTTACATGGTCTGTTAAGTGAAAACCATTCACCGTTATAGCTTGGCAGGGTGTATGAACCAAGCCAATATTTGCCAGCTATGATGGGGAGAGGAAATCCCTGCCTTTTATGTAGGAGATAATCAGCAAAAGAGTCTGAAATAACACAGTTATTTTTATTTATATCTCACCTTAATTATTTGTACAAATAACTTAAGGTGGTGAACATCTCAAACATACCTTCCTCCTCCTATTTCCCCCACAACAACAGTCCTGTTAGGTGGGTTAGGCTGAGAGAGAGTGACTAGCATAAGGTTACCCAGCTGGTTTTCAAGGCTAAGGTAGGATTTTAATTCCTGGTCTCTTGCTATTCTAGCCTGGTGCTTTAACCACGAGATCAAACTGGCTCTCATTATGATGTCTATGCTGCATATGCACTTACAATGCTGTTGAGTTCGTTTTTTGGGTTTTTTTTTTCTTTCAGTATATCAAGAAAGAAAAGAAATAAGATGAAAAAAATAAACCTCTTCTCTTTTCGATATAATGGCTGGTGTTTTATTTCTGTAGGAGTGGTTGTTCCATTGGCGGTTCAAATGTTCCCGACTCACAGGGCGATTCTCCGTGGTCTGGCGGTAGTTGTTTCCCCTCTGAAATGGGCTGGATCCTTGTTTGCTTCTACAGACCGTTCCGATGTGGCCTCTTTTCCCACAGAAATGGCAGAGCGCGTCGAGAAATTTGCAGTCTGATCGCGGGTGGTTTGCCCCACAACCCGCACATTGGTGCGGTAGTCTTTGATTCCACTGCTGGCATTGGTCACGTTCAGACCGGAACAGTTTGACCTCCTCCTCATCACTTTCTGATGGCGATTCTAGGTCCTCGTTGTGGGTCGCTGTTGTGTGCCTCTCTAGGCGAGGTGAGGTATCGCTAGCGAGCTGACGGAGCGGTGCGTTGGTGCGGCGCATTTGGGCGGCCAACTTCCTGGTTGCTTCTGCTACAGTAGCGTCCTTGATGACATCAGCAAGGTTGATGTCCTTTTTTGCCATGATCTTGCTCTGTACCATCTGGTCATCTAATCCCAGAACTATTCGGTCTCTCAGAGCTTCTTCGAGGTCTGCGAACTCACAGAGGCCTCCCAGGTTCCGGAGATCCGCGATGAAATCTGCAATGCTCTCTCCTTTCCGCTGGTCCCTCTGGTAAAATTCATGTCTTCGGACAAGCTTTGGTATGGCGGGTGCATAGTGGGCCCGTAGAAGGGGCTCGAGGATGTCCTAGTCCATGGTTTTCACCTCAGCCAGTTTCGCTAGTGCCTTGGCCATCTTAAAGACGGCAGGCCCGCAATGGGTCAGGAACACTGCTTGCTTTTTTCCCGTAGTGGCATCCTTCAAGTTGTCGGTCTCCAGAAACACCTGGAACCTTTCTATGTACGCGTCCCAGTCTTCTTGTGCCGGGTCAAATGGAGCGGGTGGTATGGCGCCTCGGACATGGTTCCGTTGTCGATGTGCCTTCAGCCACGTGCTCTGTTTAGTGCTCTGTAGTGTTCAGTCAGCTCTGATGTCTCCGGATCCCATCCTCGTCACCAGTGTTAAGTTCTGCACATGGGTGCAAGGAACGGAGATGAGGCAGTGAACAGTGAACTTCAACTCTTTATTAACCATTGTGAACAGAGCAAAAACCGGGGGCAGCAGCAGCCCTTTTATAGGGCAGGCTGCTGACCTATTAACCAATGAGAACATGGAAGTATTAAACCCTTGAACCAATGAGAGTGGCTCATTAACAGCCAATCAGATTCTCCAGAAGGGACCAATCCGATATCGCTATTATCAGCCAATCAGAAGTGCAGGATTAGAACCCTGCTTTTTCTTTAAGCTTTGATAAAACTTTATTTAAGCGCATTTATTAATTCATAACAAAATCCAAAGCCAGTACTGTATTTCAATTATTTTTGAAATGCTCATGGCAAATTTTGAGAAGTGGAAGAACATCTATTTGATTCATACAAGTGTGTTATAAGCACATCAAATAAGATGCATTTGCTTATTGCTACATGTCTTTGACTTTCCAAATACCCTAATTCTTCAAACATGTTAAATGATCTATTTCCACAGTGGAACAAAATGAAAGATTTAACAAATCCCATTTCAGGGATTTGCCAAGTTTCAGCAAAATGCTTCAACCCATATGCTAAAATATTAATTTATATCGTTAATAATAACTACTGTGGCTACATGCAATTTTTAGAGTGCTAAGAAAATGCTAATTATGTCCAGATTTCTATAAATTGAAATTGGAGGAATTACCAGAAACTTTCTTTTGTTTTGAAGATGGGGAAGAGGGAGAGACATTCCTGATCCTTTCATGAAGTCAACCTTGTCCTTGCAAACATGATTTATAAAGAAAAAAAAAACATTAACTCTATTTTTTTATAGTATGAATTACAATAAAGTAACATATTATTAAAATTGGCAAAATATCAAATTTCTGCTCTTCATAACTATTGAAACTACAAATACTTCATCAAAAAGTTTGAAATTTCTTCTCTCAAGGCAATATGCTTATCACACAGATGAGTGATTTTTCTTTCAAGAGTTTCATCAAGAAGACGATCATCTTATTTAACTGACCCTGCAAACACTGCCACCACTGGTGGCAATAATATACCTCTTGTTTAGCATAAATAATTCTGCAACAGTGATACACAATGAAATTTTGCTTCGCAAATAACCTTGTGTTGATAAGCATTCTCTGAATTGAACATCAGTGTGTTTTGCAAAAAAGTTGAATGTGAAATAGCATCATAAATAATTATTGGAAAATACACTTTTTAATTTTCTTTAATATATAATTTTGACTCACCCAACCAAAGGGTATGTTAAAACAATTTAGTTCTATTGTATTCCATCAAAACCTCTGATAATAATGTGGATTATAAAAATGAAAAATATAGGGACTCCTAATTTAAAGGATGCCTCTGTGTGTGTGTGCGTGTGTGTGTCTGTCTGTCTGTCTCTCTCTGGATTCCTGATATATATATATATATATATATATA
>BHEV01037829.1:0-40898 GCA_004319985.1 Emydocephalus ijimae
AGTTGATGTTTTTAATGTTTTGTTTGTTATGTTTGTTTGTAGAAAATTAATAAAATTCTTTTCAAAAAAAAAAAAAAAAGATTTTGGATTTTTCTTCTTCCATAACTAAGGAGTTTGGCTATAACTATTGTCTATATACAATATAGTATCATGAAACGTCCTTCAAGCTGAAATTGACTTCAGTGAGCCTTCTTGTGGAATATTGCTTAGGGATAGAGAATTTCAGGACTTTAGACTCAGCTGGGAAGTTGAAAAACATTCTGGAAGAAAACAATGGCAGATACTTGCCATGAATGTTGTATCAATGTATTCATTATAAGGTCCAAGCTTGATTTGAAGGAGATTTGTTTTTTTATTTGTTTTTTTAAAATATAGTGATGTAATTAATTAATACATTGAAGTGACTTTGTGCAGTTTGTATATTTGTGAAAAAGATCAGTACACAATCCTTCTTCCTATTTGAAGATTTTTGCTTCAGCTGTTTGTGGGAATTCTCAGTTTCCAACATATAGATGTGGAGCAACCATTTTTGTTATCTAATGGATTTGTAAAGGTTTAGGGAGATATAGGATATTTATAATTTAAATACTGTTAAATTAACTGTTAAAGACTGTTAACACCAAGTGGAATGTAGAAGGATCATGTATGCATATCCTAGTCTAAAGAAATTGTTTGGACTGAGTTTATAGTTAAATCTGAAGCAGAATCAGACAAAGGATGAATAAACTGTGAGTTGGCAGAGGCCAAATCATCTATACTTTTTGAAGGGAGAAGTGATGTCTGATTAAGGGCTGTGTTAGCGGCTTGTGGAAGATGTAAAGCTATGCTGTATTTTATACATATGTAAAGAGAATGGCAGAGACCTTGTTTCAAATAGTATTTTGTAACATTTAGAAGCATCGTGCCAGAAGTTTCTCATTGCATGGGGGAATGGTTGGGGCAACCCCAAGCACTACCTTTCCAAGGTTGTCCCTTTTAAAAACAGTAAACGGTAAAAGCCCTGTTGATTGCCTTTTCTTATTGCAAAGCTTCTGCCATTTTCTCTCTTTTTCTTGAATTCTGCCCCGCAACCCGGCGAGATTGCTGGAACCTTTCTGAAAGTCTGTGGTATCCCTCGACCCTTTTAAGCGAAGCCTTTGAGGTGGCTTGGGTCAGTTTTGTTCTGAATTTCATGCAGCTCTCTCTCTCCTTTCCTGAAAGTTTTGAGTTCAGTCTAAACTTTTCTCTTTCCTGAAGGCACTTTGCATAGCTATTAAATTGTATTACTACAGCCCCGGCTGGCACACAGTTAGGAAAATGTGTATATATATGTGTGTGTGTGTGTATGTGTGTCTTTTACTGCGTTGCTGCCTGGTGTCCTGAGCGAGTAAATTTCAAAGCTGTCACAAGCGAAGAGGCTCTGCCTTCCCTCCCGCGTCTCGGGTTCCAGTTCTGCTTGTTGCCATGGCTTTCCGGCTGGTCACGAGAACAGCCACGCAGCGCTCCCGGATTTGTTCCCACCTCCCCAGTCCTCTCTAGTTTTCGTTTTCTTCCAGCGTATAGAGAGCGAGAGAAAGAAGGGACGGGGCGGCAAGCCTGCCTTGTTCACACGGAAACTGTTCCAGGGCTGCCATTCAAAAGCCGCCCGCTTTCCAAGAAGGGGAATTGGCGGGGGGGCGGGGGGGGATTAATGTGGCGTGAGGCAGGCGTGTCTGGCACGTCGGCTGAACTGGGGAGGGGGTTTTCGGGGGGCGAAGGGGCTGCAACGTGCTAAGCAGTCACTGGCTGGGCTGGTTGCTAAGGGCTGCAGGCAATGGACGTCAGGGATAGCGCTCAGCGATGGGCCCGCCGCCGCCGACAGGCAGGACAAGCTGCTAAGCAGTTTTCACCGGAGCTGAGGGGTGGAAAAAGCCGCTTTGAGTGCTGTGTCAGCGCTTTTTCTTCCCTCCGTGTTCCCAGGTGTGTCTTGTAGGGTAGGAGGTGGGGATGGGGGAAACGGGGAAGGAGGCTCCATTCTCCTTTCACTCCGGAACCTACATTCTTAGGCAGACCGCCGAGGCCCTGCTACATACTGAGAAATATAAAATATTACCCCGTTGTTCGGGTTGGAGGATTAACTAGTCCCCCCCCAAAAAACAAAACAAACAACACACAGATGCTCTTGACTTGACCCGCAGAACTGTCTAGAGTCTGAATAAGGAGTTTCCCCATTGTGCATTATGGGCTTTGGTATGGAGTTAAGGTGGTCTTCTTTCAAAAACGGGGTGCTTGAATGACTTGTGCAAAGATGGGGAAATGGGGCTGCCCTAATGTCTTTTTTTTCCTGTGCAGACTTAAGTTGCTTTGAAACGTCGTGTTCCCTGCTGTTTAAGGAATAAAGCAGTTTCTGCTTTAAATGGGTACCCTCTGTATTCCCAGCACCGGGACAGGTAATGCTTGATGCATAAAATAGGGATCAATTTCGCAGAAAGAAAAGTTGGGCTGCTCTACAACGTCAGCTTAAAGTGAATTCCACCCAGCCTTGAAGTTACAGAAAACTATATTGACTTAATAATGTCTATGGAGATTCTCAGTCATCTAGGCCAGGGGTCTCCAACCTTGGCAACTTTAAGCCTGGAGGACTTCAACTCCCAAAGCTGGCTGGGGAATTCTGGGAATTGAAGTCCTCCAGGCTTCAAGTTGCCAAGGTTGGAGACCCCTGATCTAGGCCATGGTTGTCCCAAACATGCTTTCTCAAGAGGAAACTGGACTTCCTGGTTTTTCTTTGAAGAGGTTCTCAGCCAAGAAGCTTCTGAAGAAAAAAAAAAAAACAGGAAGTCCAGTTGCCTCCTGAAAAAGCACCTTGGGATATATTGTCTAAATATTTGCTGCCCCATCTAGTGACACAGAGGCATAAGGCTAACAATTGATACTGCTCCTATTTGTGATGAACAGCAATGTGCCCATCCTAGCCTAAATCAGCCAGTAGGCGAGAGGAGGATATTATGGCCTAATTGTAATCTAATTGCACCCCTGACAGAATATGAGAAACATGTATCAGATTATATCCATGGCAAAATTTTGGCAGGATAAAGGAGAATAACCTCGGCACATTGAAGGATGACTTGAGAATGTCTAGCTGCAAACAAGGGATCGGGTATAGGCAATGTCATGAATAATATAGACAGCTGCTGTTGTCTATAGCTGCAGTTAAATGTCAGTAAGGAAAACCTTGTTGGAAGGTTGAACCGAGAAAGTATTAACTCCACCTTTATTGCAGAAAAATAGAAACAAGGAGGATAGGCAACCTTGAATGTTTTAGGTTAAATTTTGAAAGCTACCTGATGATTATGTCTTGGTAGTATAACCTAATATCTGACTATGAAACAGTATTAACCAAATTGTAATTGATGATGTATGCATACAAGCATGCTTCCATCTTTGTTGGCTCTTTTTATCTAATAAAATTCCTCTTGAATCTAATGTAAACTCTGGAGCTTATGTAGAAATGATTATGTTGGTTTTGAGAAGAAATACAGAAATTGCCTTGATGTTGTTTTCTTCCTGGATTTTTTTTTAAACTTCCAAGTGTAGTCTGTATTCCTGAGATTTCTCCTGTCCAAATAAGGAGCCCATCCCATCTAAGTACAGCAACTCAAAGTGTATTTGGTTTCATTCGTAATAAAAATTGCCTACTTAGTTTCTCTTCTTCCCCCCCACCATTCTACAGGCAAAACTCGAAAAATTAGAATACAGTGCAAAAGTTCATTTATTTCACTAATGCAACTTAAAAGGTGAAACTAATATATGAGATAGACTCATTACATGCAAAGCAAGATTGTTCAAGCTATGATTTGTCATAATTGGGATGATTATGACTTACAGCTCATGAAAACCCCAAATCCACAATCTCAGAAAATTAGAATATTACATGCAATCAATAAAACAAGGATTGTATATCGAAAAATATCGGACCTCTGAAAAGTATAAGCATGCATATGTACTCAGTACTTGGTTTGGGCCCCTTTTGCAGCAATTATTGCCTCANTGTTCAAGCTATGATTTGTCATAATTGGGATGATTATGACTTACAGCTCATGAAAACCCCAAATCCACAATCTCAGAAAATTAGAATATTACATGCAATCAATAAAACAAGGATTGTATATCGAAAAATATCGGACCTCTGAAAAGTATAAGCATGCATATGTACTCAGTACTTGGTTTGGGCCCCTTTTGCAGCAATTATTGCCTCAATGAGGCATGGCATGGAAGCTATCAGCCTGTGGCACTGCTGAGGTGTTATGGAAGACCAGGATGCTTCAATAGCGGCTTTCAGCTCTTCTGCATTGTTCAGTCTCATGTCTCTCACCTTTCTCTTGGCAATGCCCCATAGATCTCTATGGGGTTCAGGTCAGGCGAGTTTGCTGGCCAATCAAGCACAGTAATCCCATGGTCATTGAACCAGATTTTGGTGCTTTGGGCAGTGTGAGCAGGTGCCATGTCCTGCTGGAAAATGAAGTCAGCATCCCCATAAAGCTTGTCTGTGGAAGGAAACATGAAGTGCTCCAAAATCTCCTGGTAGACGGCTGCATTGACCCTGGACTTAATGAAGCACAGTGGACCAACACCAGCAGATGACATGGCTCCCCAAATCAACACAGACTGTGGAAACTTCACCCTGGATTTCAAGCACCTTGCAGTGTGTGCCTCTCCATTCTTCCTCTAGACTCTGGGTCCTTGATTTTCAAATGAGATGTAAAAGTTGTTCTCATCAGAGAAGAGGACTTTGGACCACTGAGGAACAGACCAGTTCTGTTTTTCTTTAGCCCAGGTAAGACGCTTCTGATATTGTTTGTTGTTCAGGAGCGGCTTGACAAAAGGAATACGACATTTGAAGTCCATGTCCAGGATCCATCTGTATGTGGTGGTTCATGATGCACTGACTCCAGCCTCAGTCCACTCCTTGTGAAAGTTCTGGACACTTTTGAATGGCCTTTTCCTGACAATCCTCTCCAGGCTGCAGTCATCCCTGCTGCTTGTGCACCTTTTTCTTCCACACTTTTCCCTTCCGCACAACTTTCTATTCAAGTGCTTTGATACAGCACTTTGGGAACATCCAACTTCTTTTGCAATTACCTTTTGAGGCTTTCCCTCCTTATGGAGGGTATCAGTGATGGTTTTCTGCATAACTGTCAGGTCAGCAGTCTTTCCCATGATTGTGATTCCTACTGAACCAGACTGAGAGACCATTTAAAGGCTCAGGAACCCTTTGCAGGTGTTATGGCTTAATTAGCTGATTAGAGTGGGATACTTTGAGCCTATAATATTGAACCTTTTCACAATATTCTAATTTTCTGAGATTGTGGATTTGGGGTTTTCATGAACTGTCAGCCATAATCATCTCCATTATGACAAATCAAGCTTGAACTATCTTGCTTTGCATATAATGAGTCTATCTCATATTAGTTTCGCCTTTTAAGTTGCATTAGTGAAATAAATGAACTTTTGCACGATATTCTAATTTTTCGAGTTTCACCTGTATACAGTGGTGGGATTCAAATTTTTTTACTACCGGTTCTATGGGCGTGGCTTGGTGGGCGTGGCAGGGGAAGGATACTGTAAAATCTCCAGTCAGAGGTGGTATTTGCCGGTTCTCTGAATTACTCAAAATTTCCACTACCGGTTCTACAGAACTGGTCAGAACCTGCTGAATACCACCTCTGATTCTATATGAAGGAAAGAGTTTTGACTTTAACTGGAGGAAACATGAAAAATTGGAAACTTTCAAGCATTGCCTTTTTGCTTCTTTCCTAGCATAGTCTTATGTAAGTCCTTGACTTACTTCCATTCATTTAGTGATCCTTCTAAGTTATGACCATGCTGAAAAAAGTTCAGTCTTTGCACTTAACATTAATTGCAGTGTCTCTGTAGTCCCATGATCTACATTCGGACTTTGATAACTGGCATGTAAAGTTGCAGGGTCCTGGGGTCACTGCTGAGGCCATTTGTGACCTTCCCAGCTGCTTTCCAACATGCAAAATCAATGAAGAAAGCCAACCTTGCTTAATGACCACGTGATTCACTTTATGACTTCAGCAAAAAAGGCTGCAAAGTCAGATAACTTAACCATCTCACTTACTGACAAAAATTCCAGTCCCAATCGTAGTAAGGTGAGGGCTATCTGTCCTTCATTTTCATATGTTCTTATTTGCTCTAATATCACTCACATTCTCTCTTCTGTTTTTCTTGTTTCTAAAATTCATAAGTTGAAAACAATTTTAGGAAAGTACTAGACAAGAAAACCAAATGTACAGATATAGATTAGGTGAAACCTGACTCAATAGCAGTAACTGAGAGGGATTTTGGAGTCCTAGTGGACAATCATTTAAATATGAGCCAGCAGTGTGCAGCAGCCGCCAAAAAAGCCAATGCAATCCTAGGCTGCATTAACAGAAGGATAGAATCAAGATCACGTGGGGTACTAGTGCTTTATAAATCCTTAGTAAGAACAGACCTAGAATACTGCATGTAATTTTGGTCACCATATTATAAAAAAGATGTTGAGTGCAGAAAAGACCAACATAATTAGAGAGGCGGAGGCTAAAACATACAAAGAATGGTTGCAGGAATTGGGTGTGTCTAGTCTAGAGAAAAAATGGCCAGGATGACATTAGTAGTGTTCCAATATTTGATGGGCTGTGACAGAGGTGGTATTCAGCAGGTTCTGACCAGTTCTGGAGAACTGGTAGCGGAAATTTTGAATAGTTCTGAGAACCGGCAAATGCCACCTCTGACTGGCCCTGCCCCCATCTATTCTCTGCCTCCTGAGTCCCAGCTGATCGGCTGGGTCCTCTTTGGTTGCCCTGCACAGGAGAACGGAGCTGGAAAGCAGGTTAGTGGGGTGGGAATGGAGATTGTACAATATCCTTCCCCTGGAGTGGGGTGGGAACGGAGATTTTGCAGTATCCTTCCCCTGCCATGCCCACCAAGCCATGCCCACCAAACCAAGCCATGCCCATCAAACCAAGCCACGCCCACAGAGCCGGTAGTAAAAAAAAATTGAGTTCCACCACTGGGCTGCAACAAAGAAGGGGTGGTGGTGTCAACCTATTTTCTAAAGCATCAGAAGGCAAGGCAAACTATGGAAACTAATCAAGGAGAGCAGAAACAGAATTAAGGAGAAATTTCCTAACAGAATAATTAACCAATGGAACAGCTTGCCTTCAGAAGTTGTGGGTGTTTCATCACTGGAGGCTTTTAAGAAGCCACTTGTCTGGAATGATAGAGGGTCTTTTGTTTGAGTAGGGGGTTGGATTAGAAGACTTCCAAGATCCCTTCCAATTCTGGTATTCTGTTATTGTAATATTTCTGTGAATGTTATGCATATACATTATCATATACTCGAACATTTGAATTACAGTGAAAATACCTTGTTGCCTATAGCATGTTCTTAATGTTTTGTCTTCTTTAAGAACAACATCATTACTTTAGCTATTTTCTAGTCAAAACCAAGAATCTGTGGCGGTCAGTTCCATGCAAGAGCAAAATAAATATCTGCTTAATAAACAATGTCCTATTCTCTTGCCCTTAATTATGGTGTTTGATTTTCTCAAACCAGTATGTTGTACTTGTCTCTGATGTGTCATCCAGTCCAGCTTAGGCCCTGTTTCCCTTTTTTGGTTTGTTCTCTGCTTATTTTAGCAGAAGAAAAGATTAATGAAAGACAAATTGTCAGTTTAGGCTTTATTTATGTATTTCATTTTCTCTATAAAGATTGGCCAATCAAATAAATTGCTTCCTTCTCCTCTGTTCACAAACACATTTTAACATTCAGTGTATCACTTAGAAAAGAACTGTTTCTAAATCAAATATTTGAATAAATCAACTGTATATTTCATTTGACAAACGTGACAAAAATATTTATTAAAAGTGAAAGATTTGTTTTTCCTATCTTGGGTTTTTACAATATTATCAACTATTCAATTCTCTCACACTTCAAAGAATTTGACACAGCATGGCCAATTTTCATTTCCTTGTTTTGAAAAATTCATCCCTGTGTGGTTGTGTACATAAGTTGAAAAGTAGTCAGTGGATTGTTTTAGAAAGCCTCCTTTTGAAGCTTTTCATGTTTTAACTCTATAATACTTCAACACGAAACACAATTATTAGTGTGTAAGCCACATTAACTTGTGGGATCTCAGTTATGAGAAAGCATGAATAGAATCACACTGTTAAAAGTGTGTAGCTCCAACTGATCATAATTTACCATAGAATTAATACAGTAATTGTAACTTTATGTGGAGACCAATTATTTTGGCTGAACTATTTCGTTTAGATATGCCATCTAAAATCTTATAAAAAGACTGGTAAGCAATAGAAAATATAAAAGGAAATGCCCAAAGTTGTATAGTTTGCTTTTAGAAAGAATATATTATTACTCCTATATACAGTAAATAAAGTAGCTGCAGTTCTACATTGAATATTAGTATTGGTAATGAAATGTTGAGTCTTGTGTTTTTTAAAGAAATGACTGATCAGAAGTAATTAATTCTCTGGTTTCTGAAATTGGAGGAAGGAAAGAGAAGCTGTTTAAGATAGTTTCTTGTGAATTTTTGAAAAATACTATTTATGTTTATTGCCTTTATAGTGAAAAGAGACATTTGTTATTGCCAGAGAGAGTGCAGGTAGTCCTTACAACTACAATTGAGCCCAAAATTTCTGTTGCTAAATGAGACATTTGTTAAGTGAGTTTTGCCCCATTTTTATGACCTTTCTTGCCACAATTTTTAAAGGAATCATTGCAGTTTTTTCGTTACTAACATGGTTGTTAAGTAACTCTGGCTTCCATTGCCTTTGCTTGTCAGAAGGACACAAAACAGTTCACATGGTCTCAGGACGTGGCCTCATAAATACAACTCGGTTGCCAAGCGTCTGAATTTTGATCACGTAATGCTGCAACAGTCATAAGTGTGCAAAACAGTCATGTCACTTTTTTCAGTGCTGTAACTTTGAACGGTCAGTAAATGAACTATTGTAAGTTGAGAGCTACCGGTATTACCATGTCATGAACCCAGAGAGAGGTTAATTGTGATAGGATTTCAGTCTTCATACTGGAATTTGAACGTTCACCAATGATAGCTCCAGATGCATTTGGCCATTGGGAAATAAGGAAGGGACCGGATTTTCTTAGTGTGCACAATGTGGAATCCAATGGACTCTGAACTACTGTATTTTCTCCAGATCTCTTGGATTACAGTTCCCAGCCAGCATGAACAGTATATCATTGGAAAAATTATTTAATAGCACCAGAAGTTTTCTTTGTTTATATCTTCCAATAGCCCTTTGACCTATCTTTGCTGGAATTTTCTTTGCGCTTCTTGGAATTAATGTTTCTTTTTTTAAATAGTGATTTGTCTGTCATTAATGGGATTGGCAACATTGAGCACTTCACTGTAGAGAAGAAAGGGTAAAATTGAAATTTAAATGGAATAAATGAATGAATAAATAAGGACCATTTTCATGGAATGTACTGTCAGAAAGTTGCCATGTGATCTTTAAATCCCAGCTTTGAAAGGCCTGCATGTGAACTATATTGTAGGAATGGCATTGAGATCCCTGTGTTGGGTTACAAGTCCCGTAAATTCAGTGAGATTTAAGTATGAGTTTATTGCTGTTTGCTGAGACAACTTATCCTAATGTTCAAAGCAATCAAATACTTCCTTAGTAATATGTAAAACAAAAATACAATAATAAAAAAATATTCAATAAAATTACATGTGAAAAATTCAGTTTCCAGCTTTTGGAAGAATTGAATACAATTCCTATTCCATTCAAATGTTTCCTTTTGAGGGACTAATTTATAGTTAACATTTTTACATTTCTACATTCACTTACTGTACGCTCATTTTTTTTCCTAGATTTTAATCATATTGAGCCATACCTGCTATTTTTCATTGCTCCATTATAAATTGTTTTATTGATTGCAATAGAAACAACTTTCAGTACTTTAGAAATAGCAGGATGAAATTTTCAAGCACGTGTAAATCAGAAACCTTGATTACATTTGCAGAGTTGTGTTCTGTGGTTGCTGTACAAACATAATATACTCCTTTGCCCTTGGAAGTGGCCAGCTGGGAACACTTGAAATCTGTAATAACTCACCTGAATATCAAACTGGGGATTTTGAGCCAAATATTCTGCTTAGTTCAAATCAATATGTACATTTCAGTCTCTCCATTTACTGCTTTGCTATCCAAAGTTGTTATCTTAAAGCCTCTTCAGTTCTGTTTTTGTTTTAGCAGCATACACATTCTGTTTTTTTCCTAATTAGTTTTTTTATTTCTTTTATTACACTGATTCTTTTCCACATCACTCATTCTTAAAAATAAACATAAAAAGAGGTTTGTTAGACCAAATCAAATATCTACAGTGGCATTTCTAGGCCTGAGATCTCCTGAGGCAAGAGCTCTCAGGTAATTCCTAGCCTCCATTGGTTCTGCTGCTACCTCTTTCCATCTTGCTGCTTCCACTGCCGGTTAATCAGCAAAATCAGCCTGAGAAGCCCACAAGCAAAACATGGGCATTCTGGCATTCTGGTTCAGCAACTGACATGCTACCACTGATATACTGAAGGTCATCTATAGCCTTCCGTGCTATTTGCTGCTGGTAGCCTTAAGCTGCATGGAGGATAAACACATGGATTCAAACAGACCCTACGTAGAGTAATCTAAGCAATGCCAAGTTGGTTGGTTTGCCACCTTTTAAATTTCCCAATCAGAAGTAATCCTGCCAGGGTACTGTGTTTTGGCAGCTACTTGAGATAAATGCTTGCACAATAGTCATATGCTCTTGTATGAAGCTACTTCCCTCAAAGTGTAACCTCTGAATTAATCTTGTTTTATACCCTTATATTTGTCTCCAACCAGCAAAATTGTGTTTGACAGGACCCCTTTGCACAACTATATCACCTTACCAGCATTAGAAATTGGTTGATTTATTATCATTTGATGCCAACATGAATAAAACTAACATTCCAGGTTCCTCCTTCTGTTTTATTGATCTTCTAATTCTGGGTGCATTTTGGTTCATCAGCAAATGCCAGATTAAGCTGCTTTTTTTTTCAGCAATCCTAGTTAGTTCCCAAAGCATCAGAAATACTCTATAGGCTTCTGCAGCACCTTTGACAACCTGTTCAAGTGTACCACTTCTGCTAATGCTTCTCATTTTGCCATGGTTAATCTTTTTCTGTAAAGCATGATAGATAAGTTAATGCTCAATAATTAAGTATATGTTTTGGGGGAAAAAGAGATTAACAATTTTAATTGGGTGTAAGGGATTGTTTATATTTTCTCTTTGATTGCCAAATTTAAGTCAAAAGCTTGGTGATGCTATTTGAAAGCAAAATTCTGAAATTTCTGATACTTTTTCTTGAATGTGGATGTTTTATGTGTGGTAGGGCCAGTTGGAATATGTAACTCTGTGTTTTTTGTTTTTTTAATTGGAATGTTTTTCCACAATACAGTTACTTGGGAATATGCACAGCTGAGTTTAATGTGTCTTTTATTATAACTGCTAAAATTGTCTTGTGGGTCTCGAAGGATAATTTTCTGTCAGCATCCTGCAGTCTAATCTGTGGTTGGTGCTGCTGCCTGCTTAAGAACATGTGGATACCATTGGGCCTTTGCAAGTACTGTTGAGGGCATGAAAGGCATTTAGGGATGCTATGAAAAATCTCAATGCCACATCCCACCCCCCCAAAGTCATGAGCTGAGACAACCCTTGCTTAATAGCAATAGCATTTAGACTTATATACCATTAAAATAACTATGAGATACAGAAATGAGCATTCCAAAGAAAACATTTCTCCCTTGCGAGTCAGTAATGAATGACACCAATGAACATTTCGCTAGGAGAGAATAAAAATGCAGTTGTTAGCAGAGGCTCTTATTAGAGGGAAGCAAAGCCATAAAATATATTTACCACTCAATATCTGCAATATGACTGATGAAAAATTACAATGCATGTTCAGTCATAAAAAGAGGATAACAAAAATTACGATACAGTTGGCAGAATAGAATGATATGAACATGAAATTTCAGATCAGCAGTTTAATGATGGCAACCAGGAGGGATCAAAGTCAGGCTACAGCAGATCAAATGTGAGAGATTTGGGGAGAGGAGTTTTTGCAGGGTTTTTGATAGGAAAGCACAACTCGTTTACAAATCAGTGTTTAATTTTTATTTATGTTTAATCAGCCTAAGTCCCCAGTGCCTCCAAATTTTTCCTGTCTTCTGACTTTCCTGTTATCTTTCTTGCTTTTTCACAATAAAATTCCAGTCCTGGACTAGTGAATAAAATACCAGGATAGGCCACACCTATAACACTTATTTTCCATTGTTTTGTGGACACTGATGTTTTTTTGAACAGCAAACACTTTGCTTAATCATCTTTCCACTGTGGATAATTTCATCTCAACTGCAGCCCTGTCACTATTTCTATAGTACTTTCCTGAATTTCAGAATCGAAGCAGATTCCCCCCACCCCCATAAAATAGACCTATTGTGTGAATTAAATTAGGCACCAGAATTTTGAGTTCACAAATACTTTCTTCCTTTACTGGATGCAGCTCTTCTACATTTCTTTTCCTCAAACACCCCAAAATAAAGGTGGAACAATTGCTGATAGTTGTAAACATCATATATTTTTGGCAAATTTTGGACTATATTTCTTCATGCTGTAATTGGCAACTTACACAGCTGAATTCTCTTCCATTCAGTATAAACTAATTAATGCACATATAGAAATTATTCTATTGTGAGGAGAATATTTGATATGATAGTTTTCTGAGGTTGGTGTTGGGCAAGTTAGCACCTGAGCCTTCTCTTGAATGAAGTGGAAGGATGCAGAGAGGTTTTCTACCTCAATTGCAGCACATAATAATTTTTATTGATGTCCTTCTGCAGTGTGGGCTAGGAATAGGCTTAGACTATCATGAAAAGGGGTTAACTATGTATTTCAGTATGATGGTGCACACTTAAAAAATGATTTAGAGGAAGTGCTTTACATCACATCTAATTGCAGACCTTCTCTGCTGTTTATTAAAGCAGCCTGACCTTTTTCAATTGTCCACATGAACATTTTCAGCTCCTAAGAAATGCTCTTTTTGATGTCATTGGTGTTTGATAAAAAAAAAAAGAATTGCACAGATGGGTTAGAGGGCAAAATATCAAATCCTCCAAAACAATAGAAAAGAAGGAAACTTAGTGGAAGATGCAACATTCCTGCTACATATTTTCTAAATTATCTAAATGCCACTGTTTTAAAGAATCCACTTATAGTTAATGCAAGTCTTTTAAAAAGCTGCAGGTTTCATTTTTCAGGCTCATTTAGAGGCCTGTACAAATTTGAACTATTTTAGTAAGTGAAGAACTGCTCTGCTTGTACAAGATCTGAAAGCCTTCTTATGAATCATTTCAAAGAATGGACAGACCCTATTTATTGCTATCACTAGCATGGCAAATTTCACCAACAATTCATTCTGACACAATGGCTTTTTTTGCCTCATGCTTATAAGTTTTTGCTCTTAGGCACTCATTGACCCTATGATCAATTTTGATTGGGTGCTAGATTGATAGAGTATTAACTCAGTAATACAGTAATTCTGAAGAGGATACAAAGTCATCTTTAGAAGTCATGAATGGTGACCTTAAAAGTTTCTAGCTTGTCTTCTGTGGAAGCCCAAGGGAGCAGCATTCATATAGAAAGAAGGTTGGGATTTATTTTTTTATTGTATGCTAGATCAGTCTTGCTCATGTACTGCTTACCCAAAAGACTTCAAGCCTGACAATTTCTTATTAAATCGATTTCGATTCAGTATCACTGAAGCAAGTCCTTAATTACTTGCACTTTCATCTGTGCCCACTGATGGAGTAGAGGTGCAAAGAGGGGACTTCATTTGCATATATTGATTAGAGTGCACCAAAGCTGTATTGTGTCTGTCCATCATGTTGAGGAAGTGTTAATTCAGAGTCTGTCGAGGAAATGGGGGGGGGAGGGCAAACCTTTCTATATGAGAGGGCTCTCTCTAGCTCACAAGGGCATTTTTAACTTAAAAAAAAATGAACAAATGACATATACCTCTTTATTTTGCAATTTTGTCTCCTCTGTCTAATGCCAAAATTGCAAAATAGGTTTTTCTTTTAATACATTCTGAATGAAGATGTGATTTCTTTTCCTTCTGAATGTTTAATTTTCCCACAATTCGGGATACTGGTACAATTTATTCAGCATGAATTACAAAGCAAATTAAGTTGAATGGTAATCCTTGAACTAATACCTGGGTTGGAAGGTAATGATTTTCTGGTAAAGTTTGACATTATCATCATCATAAAAGGGAAAGCTGAAAGCTGATTGGGATTGAACTCCTGGCAGTAGACAGAGTCAGCCTGCAACATTGCATTCCAACTACTGCCTTCATCCCTTGAACTCTCTGAAATACTACTATTAGTATTAACGTATACTATTAGATAAACGTATTAGGATCTATCCATATCAGAAACCCTGGATGCCTAAGGAAGTCCAGTGCCTCTTGCATGACAGGACCAAGGCCTTGAGGTCCAATGATGGGACAAGATACAGTGTTGCCAGAGCTAATCTGAAGAAAGGTATTCGGAAGGCCAAGACTGATTATAAGAGGAAGACTGAGGATAATTTTTATAGCAATAACTTGAGGCAGGTGTGGCGAGGGATTCAACAAATTACAAACCATCAACTGACCAATGTCATCCCTGCTTCATTGGCAGAGGAACTGAATCATTTCTTTGCTTATTTTGAAGTGGAGACATCAGAGATAGATACAATACAACCACCAGCCAATTGTAGCCCCCACCTCATTGTGGAGGAACAGGAGGTGAGGAGCATTCTGAGGGCTGTGGACCCTAGAAAGGCTGCCGGTCCCGATGGTATCTCTGGCCGAGTGCTTAAAGACTGTGCTGAGTCTTTAAGTCTTAAGGCTGGAGTCTTTACCAGGATCTTCAATCGGTCCACTATTCCATCTTGTTTGAAGGCTTCCACCATTGTTCCGCTGCCAAAGAAGTTCCCTATCAATAATCTCAACAATTACAGACCAGTGGCACTCATTCCTATCATCGTGAAGTGCTTTGAATAATTGGTCTGCTGGTACATCATTTCTGGTGTTCCACATACATTTGATAAACACCAGTTTGCATACAGAAGAAATAGATCTACAGAGAACGCTGTAGCCATTACTCTTCACACTGCTCTGACTCATCTAGAACAGTGGGGGGTGGTATGTGAGGATGCTTTTTGTGGATTTTGGTTCTGCTTTTAACACAATTCTTCCACATAGACTAGTATCTAAACTTCTGGACCTTGCACTTTCTCATTTAATCTGCCTTTAGATTATGGATTTCCTGTCTGGCTGCTCACAGAGGATCAGATTAGGTAATCAAGCCTCTTCAGCCCTTATTCCGGAACCCGGAACCATGCTGTACTCAAATAAGATGTTTTATTTGTTTTGTTAAAACTCAGTAAAACTTTATTTTAAAAAAGGGGCCCAGCAGAGATTATATTACCTGAGACTTCTCAGAAAACAACAACTGAATGAAAAACTGCTGGTGACCTTCTACTCCTGCACATATAGAGTATCTAAACTTACTGCACCTGTGTATGGTTTGCCAATTGCACAGTGGCAGATAGGAAAGCGCTCCAGAGGGTTAACGTCATTGCCCAAAAGATCATTGGTTGCCTTTTTCTCTCTTTGGAAGAGCTTTATAGCTCCTGCTGCCTTAAGAAAGTTCAAAATATTCTCAAAGATCCATTTCATCCTGGGCACCCTTTTTGGGAACTATTATCATCTGGTAGATGGTACAGAATATTAAAAACAAGCACAAATAGGCTGAAAAACAGCTTCTATCCCAGGGCAGTAGCTCTTTTGAATTCTATTGTACAGTGCAGTGTTGGTGCAGTGTTGCAGGTTTTCGGTTCAATGTATGGAGTGTGAAGGATGTATGTGTTGATTTTCATTGTCATGATGTGCACTGAAGATGGTGTACTATTGTTAATAAATCCTGAAAACAGTGTTTGCCTTTTTAGCATTTGTATCATATTATTGGCTCATATTCAACATGTGATAAGCTAGAACACTTGGGTTCTTTTCACAGGTTTCACTATCCAACTCTCTTTGGTTCTGCACTCATGCTTTTCATTTCTTCTCCATAGATGTAGGACCTTTGCCTTATTAAAATTTTTTGTGCCTTTTTTTTGTGCCTTTTTGTGAGTCGGTCCCTTTATGCTGTTGCATTTTATATTGTCAGAAAGAAATGATGTTTGGATGAGTGCCTGAATGGCTATAGCTGAGAAAGGAGTCATTTTGTGCAGAGCTTTTTAGAAGAGTCCCATCCTTAGTATTTGTGGAGATGGCTAGAACTGATCTTTGTGGGAAAGCTAAGTATATATTTTGTTCTTTTATTGGGAAATAAATCATATATTTAGTTTGTTATGAAGCACTATTTAACTGAGCAGTATTACCAATATCAAAAAACAGTTAAGAAATGTTAGATTTGATTTGTTCTGTATGTACTACTTGGAAAGTAATGATAGGGTTACGGTTCTTATCTGCTAAACAACTGGTTATTATATTTAAATAGTTCTGAAAAGAATAAAACTTGCCTATCAATATACCTTCTTGGTGATTCAAGATAAGCATCGCTGTGCAAAATGTAGAAATGGCTAAGAAAGAAATTATTTCACAAGGTACAAAAAAAGGTAAAACTAGTTTCTTTTTAAAAATGAACTTTCATTAAAGAAGTTTCTTTCAAAGTAAAAACAATTCAGATTTAAAGAAAAAAATAAAGGAAAAGTGATCAGTAAATAGAAAAGAAATGAAAGAAAATAGACAAAGGAAAAAATACAACAGAAGTGGTTTCTCATTTTCTTATTGGTAGTTATAAATATATTTATATTTTATCCTTTCTAAGGTTACAGCATAATTGCCTTAATTCAGTAATCTACCCTTTCTAATGATCAAACTGAACATCATTTTTTCTTTTTTCAGCAAAGAGTCCATAAATGGTACCAGTCGCTAATACATGCAGTGATTCATGTATCTCTAAGCAAACAATTTTGTCACTTCTGCGAGTTCATCATTTTAGAAATCATTACTCTATTGCAGTGTTTCAAAGTCTTTCCATTTTTTTGCAGCAATAAGATATAAGAATGGTCTTCCATGGCTCTTTTCTAATCATCCATTAATCCCAGCAAAGAAAGTTCTGGTTTCATAAGTGAAAACAAGTTTCCATCAACATCATTAATTGCAACCATTATTCTAAGTTTTTTCCCCACTTCTTCTTAACCCATTCACTCTTTCGTCATGTGTCTGCCCCCAATTGAATCCTCTTTATTCTTTCTGGCTGATCAAACCACCTCAAAGTATTTATTGTACTGAACACTCATCAGTATTGGTCACTCATTCCAGTCCACTTTCATTCGGCATTCATTCTTGGTCTTGTCTCTTCTTGGTTTAATACTCAAAATAATTAATCCATACCCAGTCCATTCAATTTATCTTTATACAGGTAGTCCTTGACTTACAACACTTCATTTAGTGGCCATTCAAAGTTACAACGTAACTGAAAAAAGATGAGTTATGTCCATTTTTCACACATGACTATTATATCCCCATGATCACTTGATCAAAATTCAGATACTTGGCAACTGACTCATATTTATGATGGTTTTGCAAACTTCTGACAAGCAAGGTCAATGGGGAAGCCAGATTCACTTAAAACCATGTTACTAACTTAACAGCTGTAATGATTCACTAAAGGTTGTAAAATGAGGAAAATTCATTTAACAAATGTTTCATTTAATAACAGAAATTTTGCTCAATTGTGATAGTAAGTCAAGGACTACCTGTATTTCTCCCAATATACAGTACCCAATTCTGTGTACCGAGAGTATGCTCTTACACACAACCATTTTACTTATTTCAACAACAATTTGTACTACTCATGTTTAATTAGATCACATACCATCCCCTGTCTTCCTACCAGTATTCATGCATATTAAACATTTTTCATCCTTACCAAGATTTCTGTCAAAATATACAGCTTTATCTACTTGCTTTGAGTTTTTTACCATTTGGTATAGCTGCAAATAATTTTCTTGTCACAAGCAGCTATCTTTTATTACATTAATGTTCAAATCCATTTTCCTTGTGGTATCACACAATCTGTCTAGTATTTGCTGAAAGTCATTGGCTTCTTGGCCAATAACAGCATGATCTATGTATAAAGGTTCATGTACAATAATGTCTCCAACTAATACACCTTTAACAAAACTGCAAGCATTAATTATGCATTTATTCATAAATACATTAAACAACCAATACATATTATTCTCTTTCTTCCAGCAGTGCTGTGCTATTTACTAAGCATTCTGTTTATTTTCATGCCTGCTTTATTTCTGTCACATATACCTCATTCAGCAACCAAGCCTTAATTTCATCTTCAAGCAAAACATCAATTCGCAGAGCCTATTCACTTTGTCATATGCTTTCTTTAAATCAGCAAATGTTCAATAAACTTTCTCAGATTCCTGCATTACTTAGGGAGCTACTGAAAAAGCTACAATAAAATGTGCTTATTACCTGCTTAGCATAAAGTTGTATTGTGCTTCCTAAATTTTGCTTTTGATTGCTTCTTGTACCCTTTCAATCAGAATTCTGTCAGACATCTTTCCAAGCATTAAAGTAATCCCTCTGTAGTTTTTCCATGGACTCTTGCCAGTTGTTTTTTTTTTACATAGGACAATAATAACAGCATTCTTCCAATTGTCAGCCACATATATAGTCTTCACATATGTTAAATAAGTTGCCTGGCCATTCCAAAACAAACCATCTATACATTTTTGCATTTTTCAAGTCATACCATCTAGGTCTACAATTTTATACCAACACACTTATCATTTCCTTTTCATCATTTTTTCTTTGGAATACTAACATTAATAGCAATGTGATTGAGTCCATATTGCACTGATTGTGCCGGTTAGTTTTGTCTTTATGTATTGTCTTCATTTTTTTTTCTTTTGATTTTTACCTGTTTTTTTATTTCTTATCTGCCCACAGTTATATGTTTCAGATGGACGGCCACCATGTGAATTGACTAAATGATATTTGTTTCTGTTCTACTTACCACTTTCTGTTTTCTAAAGTATTCCTTCCAACGCTCTCTCACTTCATCTCACTTTCATTCCAAATCCATCTACTATATTATTTTTCCCATTTATTCTTCTAGGAGGCTCCTTGCTAATCCTTCTTTGTCTATTCCCAAAACATTTGTTTTATTTGCATCAAAACTATTCTTCATTTTTTTCTGCATTTTTTAAAATCATGGAATCAAAAAATAGCAAGCAAGGATTGGAAGAGAACCTGGAGATCTTCTATCCACCCTCCCCCGCAAACCCATCAAGTTAAATGTCAATCTTTGCTTGCAAGCAGTTGATGGGATGTGAACAACAGCATATTTATTTGCAAATGGCTATTTAGATTAGAGGTCTCAACTTGCATAGAATAGGGTGAGAATACTTGGAATAAAACTGTCACTGGGCTTTGTTTGTGTTTATAGCATACCGGCCAAAATGTGCCCAAACTGACCAATAATATCATTACTCACAGAGACTTCTTTATGTGCTATAGGCTGGTAACCTAGACTACATCTTTATTTTATTTAAAAGCATGACTAAAGCTTTGGTATAAATTAAAGTCCTTCTTGAAGCTATTCAAGGACATTGTTCCCTGTAAATTTAAAGTGTGGAGTTTGAAGGGAAGCAAGTTGGGAGGGGGGGGGAACACTCTTTCAAAGGGGGGAACAAGTGATCAGTCTCTCTGCTTATCTGGACCTGTTGCTGCAGAACAGTAACATATTTCTCTTTTTTTCACAGTACAGTGGAATACAAGAGGCAAACACCAATAAACATACTAAGTCTACTCAATTTAAAATAACCCTACATCTGACCATGTGTTTCATGAAAAAGTTCCAAATTGCATTTGTGGTATGGATTCCCCAAGTGGTGACAATGCCTGCATTGTCGGATTTATAGTCTTTGCTCACTCTGAGGAATGGCGAACAGGATTGAGCAAAATACCAACCCAGGGGGAAAAGAGAGAATATTGAAATATATACATGTAGTTCTCGATTTCTGTGCTCACAGAATGGCTAATCAAAGTCAGCCACACCCCAAGGCAATTGGCTCACACCCAAGACAAGAGGATGACACGAAAGAGGAGTCCCAGACTTAAAAAAAGGAAGTGGTAAGTGAATCACTTTCTGATTATTCAGGAAAATATTTAAGACAGAGCCTGGTGTGAACTGATATGTTAAAAGTCAGAATTGGAGAGGCAGATTTATCTTATTCTATCCTTATTTATTCCATCTCGTCCTTTTCTCCCATTTGCATCTCCCCAGTTTTGCAGAAGTATTCAAATATTTTGACAGGGTTTCATAAGCAGGGAGAAAGGGTTCATGCTTAACTTGAAAAGAGGATGTAGTTTAGGCCCAAACTCCTTTTATTTCTCCCACTGACTGGGTTCACTTGCTGAGCCCTGTCCTGACCCAGTTTAGTGTCAACAAGTGTAATGGAGATTGGACAAGTAAACAGTACTTAGAGCCTCTCTGTGTCACAGGTGCTGTGAATAAATGCTGGAATTATTAGCAAATTGCCACACCACACTGGCTTTTCCAGCTGAGATTTTTTTTCACAGCACAGTTTAAAACCAATCTGTAATTTGGCCTATCTGCAGATTTAAAATGCCTTCAGCAGGGCCCTGTCGACTTGTTTGTGAGTCTGGATCTCGTAGTTCTTTCAGAACTGAATTGACAGAGCATAAGTCAACCTGTGTTCCCTCTTCTTCTATTAGACTGACATTTGTTTTGCGAATGACCATACAACCCTTTCCTCTTTCCAGAATGATAGGAAATTAATTTCCAAACGATCCCTCCATGCAGCTGATGCATTTATCTAGATGTAATATAATTTGACCCTTTGCAAACATTTCTTCAGGATGCTTTGGAGATTTGCAAAGAAAGATTGACTTTTGAAATTATTAGTAAATTCATTGAGAAGTCTCAAAAGTTTTCTAATCATTACGGTGGGGTTTCTGTAAGCCCTAAGATGAAGCATTCTGATGGGTATATGAAATGTGTTGCCCCAAGGTAACCTGAGAGAGTTGGATGACTATAAACATTTTTGTAATATACAAGCTAAATGGCATTTGAGGGTTTTAACCCCAGTGGACTGAAGAAAACACTAGCTCAGAAGCAAATCATATGGCTCATCTCTCCAATGAGTTGTCACAAACAAGATACTCTGCCCAAAACAGGAGAAAAAGAGGGCAATTTGTTTCCCAGAGAGTTGGAGGTTTTGGCTATTTGCACTGTGGCAATTCTGGTTTGTAGACTGTAGATTACCCATGATATGGATGTGGCTGCATATGCTCAGAGAACATCTACCTGATATTCTGTAAAGGACTCAAATGTGAAATTTCTGACCTAGCAAAACTAATCCCTCAGATTGTGCATTATACTAAGGAACTGGAAAGTGAATATGGCACCAGTTTTAAACAACCTAGCAGTAGATTCAAGTAATTATATGCCAGTTGACTTAATGTTTGTAACAGGCTAACTGCACGACATGATCATCAAAAAAAAAATCACCCAGAAATACAAAGGAAGGAAAATCTGCATGGGTTCTGCAAACAAATTCTGTTTCACCAATCTTCTGGAATTTTTAAGGACATGAAAAGTGGGTATGGATGAAGGTGACACTGTGTTTTTGAATATTCAAAAAGCCTTTGACAAAATTATTCACGGTGGCCCTTCAGTAAACTTAATAGTCAAGAGATAAGAGCATTAGGATTCTGTTAGGATTGGTGCTTTTTTTAGTTCATAATCTTGAAATAAGGGATAAACAGCAATATGGCCATGTTTATAAATAATAGCAAATTATTCAAGATGGTAAGACAATAAAATGACTGTAAAGAGATCCAAAACAAACTTTATGAATGGTCAAGGAAACAGCAGATTAAATTTCAGTGTATAATAGCACAGATTGGGAAAAAAAATCTTATATGAACGAATGGGATTTAAGTTGTATGTATGTATCCAGGAAAAACTTTGGGCCAATCACTCACTTTCAGTCCAACGCACTTCATGGGGTGGTTGTGAGGAAAAGAGGAGGAAATAGAACTCATTGCCTTGTAACAATAACGGCAAGCGTCAAAATAGATTCCTCAATTAAAATGTGAAGCAGGTATGTGGCTGCTATGAAAAAAACTCAAATTCCATCCTAGGTTCATTAGAAAAATGAATATAAATAAACATATCAACACTATAATGTCTTATTATAGATCTATAATACACCCGCATCTGGAATATTGGGCAGTTCTGTTTCTTGAATTGGGAAAGGACATAATCAGAGTTAGAAAAAAATGAAACAAGCTACTAAAACAATCAGGGTGGTCAAACATTACATTGTGAGAAAAGTCTGTAGTATTTGGGATCATTTTGTTTGCAAAAAAGGTGAGTGAAGGTAGACACATTCAAGATGTATAGTCATACCTGACATGGAAAAAGTACAGAGGAAGAAGTATTTGATCCCTCTCAAAACATTGGGACCAGGAATCATCTAATGAAGTTGACTGAAAGATTTAGAACAGATACAAGAACTGACTGACTTTACTACTGGTGGTTTTCATTGATATAAGAAGTGGTCTTAAAACAGAACTGGATAAATTCATGGAGAACAAATTTATCAAGGACTGTTGTCCTTGAAGATGCAGTTTTCTCTTACAGTTGAGGTCAGCATTGACAGATACCAGTTCTAAGAAAACAGTGGTACGAGTAAGGCATATTTCCACCTCTTATTTGTGAGCACTTTAGACTAGAGCCTTCTGACTGTTTTAAGAAACAAAATGCCAGATTATTATGGACCTTGGCTTGATCTATTTTTCTTTTGCACATCAGAAAATTCAATATTTGGAAGTATGCTTGAATCAGAATAAATAAAATTTTGCCAGCTTTCACCAGAGTCAAGCATTTCCTTGTCCTTACCTATAATTTTGTTGATAATTTTGATGACTTCCAATTTTTTTATACCTAATGTTTGTTTTCACTGATTAAAAAACAGAAAATATGAAAAGAATACAGTACATAGATGTAAATATATAGCACAACATATCTAAATTAACTTATATGTTTAATATTTTTTCTATTGTATAAACTGTACACTAAAGTGAAAATTGAAATGATAATTCAAAATATGGAATTATCAAATCAAATCACAGATATATCAAAATTTAAAAATAAAACAGAAGTGTTATTGTAGCCCCCTTTTAGGAGATATTGCAACAACAAAAAAAGGAAAAATATTCAATCTTCCTTTGTTCTCTTTTTTCCTCGTAAACATTTTATAACATGCTTTAAACTTCTGGGATTATTGCTTATTTTAATTTAAATCTTTTTGATGATTTTTAAACATTTTTCTTCTGAAACCACACTGAGTATCTTAACTTTCCTTACGGTGTGTGATAGTTTCCAATTTCAGTCTAATATAATGCAAATGTTGAGTGCAAACAGCATGACTTTAGGAAGTGCAGACCGCTCTATACATTGAATAAAAACCCCAAGCATTTTAATTCAAATGTGTGTGTACTTTACTTTTTGGGAGAAATCTCATTACGTATCAAAACATTTAAGAATGCAATTCACACTCATTAAAATCAACATTCATAACATTTGGCATTTAATCTTAGCGTTGCGTTGAACCTAAATCAGAGACTACTTAAATAATAATCTGATGGGTGCAATTTATAATAAAACCTGAAGCTTGTCAAAATTGAGAAAATAAATCTGTTTTGTGATTTATAGATAAGAGAGACAGACAGACAGACAGTTCTAGGAAGCACATTGCAAAGGGAATAGAACTGCAGGAATAGGACATCTTTAGAATTTTATCAGTAACAGCAAAATTGCAGTAGACTATATCTAGTAAAGACTGTCTTAATTGAAGAGAGAGTTCCTGTAATTAGCTTTGAAGTATGCATTAATACGTTCAGGATAGAGGTGGTATGTAACTCCATTAGTTGCTTGATGGAGTTATATAAATATTAGTTTTTATTATGAAAGCTAGTGGAATTTGGTCAGAACACAAGGGATAATAAATCCCATTGAATTAAATTGAATTTATTCAATGTATATACTGCCCATCTCACTACCAAGTCATTCTGGGCAGCCCTCTTATAAGATGGATCCAAGTATCCCTCTTTAAGAAATATTACAGCTTTAACATTGCCATATTGTGTTAGGTTATCATAATGCTCCCTCCAACTGCAAAATGCTTGAAGACAGAGATGTGACAAATGGATTTGAAATTTTGAAGCTAGAAAAAACTTGATGTTGGTGTTCTCACTAAGGAACAAAGCAGTTTAGTAATCAGGATTTTAAATTGGTAAGACTTTTGGAGATTCCACAATAAGATAACTTCTGAAGTATCATGATTTATAAGAATTTATCTTTAAGAAATCAAATATTACATTTAAAAAAGCAAGCCAACATACTTTTACCATCACACCATACCAACTAGGCTGTATTTCTGAATTTATTAGAAACAGCGGTCAGTACATCCTTCTAAAACATTACATTTAAATGTGCTTTATTGCAATCTTTATTGCATTTTTATTTTAAAGCAAAATAGGCCAGAATGCTTAGTGTCTGGAATTCCAAAGCTCAATCATCTATTTAAAAAAAACAAAAAACAAAGAAACATCATAGTATACTTGGTGACACATATGATGTTGCACTACTCATCTAGAAACTTCAATATTATTAACATACAACTGTTTTCTCCATGAAGCAGTTTCTTTTCAAAAGTTAAACAACATGAATTGGGCTACATCATAAAATGACAGAACAGGTTTTACATACCAACACGAATACCAAAGTTACATGCTGGAATTCATATTAAAAAGAATAAAAATAAAAACAATAGTTGTGGCTTCGTGAGAAGCAAATCTTTTGATAAAGAGCATCCATTAAGAGGAAAACCAAAATGTATTTCAAGAGTGCTTAGGTGTGAGATGTACAAAGGAATACACATTCCTCGCATACTCCATTAAAATTAATAACAGTATATTCTTCGAGAAAATGATATTCTATAGATATATCTGTTTCCATATATTGCAACTAATGTTACAGCACTGCTCTTCTTTACGCCCTATTTCTAGATGATGTGGCTTTCACTTTAAAAAAATGCAAATATTACTTTATCTCAAAAGAGTTGAGGACTTGTAGAAAGCATTACAATTTTGCTTTATTTGAAGCGAGAGAAGACTCACTTTACTTTTTGTAGTGAGGGCAGTCAAAATGGTTCCAGCAAGAGGTGGGCAATTTGGACTCAGTGGGGTAATGTTATGGCTAATGCATATAAATGTATAGGCGATCCTATTTTCCATGTATATATACATGTAGCACACTTGCTCACATTCAAAACCACAAACAGAAAAGGTTGCAGAGCAATAGATGACATGGGGCTGAAAAGTGGCAAAACACAATTAACAGATTCATGTTTCTTTATAACCAGTCACCCCAAACTCAAACACTCTATACAGGTTGCTAAACTGGCACAGACAGCTGGGGTGAAGGGTACGGAGAATATTGTCCTTTAAAAATGCCTGGAAATAATTCTGTTTTCCTACCAATCTGTTACCTGCCTTAAAAAATGCTGCAAGGTGTTAACTGCAATCCTTCCACCATTGTAGGCAGATTACCAAATCATGTGGAAAATCAAAGCAGACTTTAAATGACCCATTGTTTTATTTTTAGTGTTTTGGTTCTCTTCTGTTGAACTCAAGAGTTGCTTCTGTGCTATTTGCTGTGGAGAGCTCTTTAAATTATATTCTAGGTTACCAGGAGTTATCTGTATCAAGACATGTTGCCGAAAACATAATCGAAAAAAAATTGCCTTAAAAACTGTGGTGCCAGCCAAAATGGCAGTGCTTGAAAATTTTTTTAAAAGAAAAAGATTACTGATATGAGGGGAAGTAAAAATCATTTGCGTTATCATTAAAATAATAATTCTGCATATTTGCTATAGGTAGAAATATTCAAATCCTTTCCTCTTTTCCAGAATCTTACTGTATGTGTCAATCTAACAGTATGATCATTAAGAAAACAATTGATTCTTTGTATTTCAATGTAGCTTTTGCATTTTCAAAAAAAACTTTGTAAAACCAACTAATATAAGATCAAGTGCCTGGATTGTGATTTATCCCATTGAAACAAGAGATTTAATCCCCAAAATTTGAATAACTTCTATATTTCTTTACATTTTCCCCAACATGAGGCTTTTAGTAGAATTTATCACATTTCCTTGACATTAAATATCATCTGTAAAATACTGTTTTCTCTAATTCTCACTGAAATTTATTTCTATTGTTTTAGTTTTGTGAGGGTGTTAATATTCCAAAGGAAGATTCCACCCCCAGCACCCAGCATTTCCATAGCATTAGTTAACTGCCACTTCTATTTCATTGTCCCTGCCCCCCCCCCCAATGAAAGATTGCTAGTCTAGTGAAAACATAGAATGGAAAAGAGGCACTATTCCAGGGGTGAGATTCTACCAGTTTGCACCTATTCACTAGAACCAGTTGTTAACATTCTAAGTAGTTCGGAGAACTGGTTGTTAGAAGGAATTACTGGCCTAATCCTGTAAGAAAGGCAGGAAGGAAACATTCTGGTGTTGCTTACAGAAACTGCCTCTCCGTTAACCCTTATTACATTCTTGGCAGGACTACACTTCCTGTCTCAGGAACTTCTCTGGAGTTTTTTTCCCTCCTTTGTTGGTACTTTGCTTGTGTGGAATGACCATTCAAAGTTACAATGGCACTGAAAAAAGTGACCTATGACCGTTTTTCACACTTATGACTTGCAGCATCCCCACAGTCATGAGACACCAGGCAAGGAGATGCGTGCCTCGATGTGAATGATATTGAGCTGGCCACACTCACCAACTAAGCCACGCTCACAGAACCGGTTGTTAAAAATTTTGAATCCCTCCCCCTGCACTATTGGTAATGAAGAATCTATCACTGGCACTAAAAGTATGCTGGACTAGAGTGGTGGCCTAAGTACAACAGCAACAAGGGCTGTAGAGCCCAACTTTTTGATGACACAGAATATTTTTCTTGACTTAAGCAATGAAGCAGAAAGAGGTGAGTTGCAGGAAGTATTGTGGCATACCTAAAGTTTCTAGGAAGGTGGAGAAAAACCTGGGTTTGAAGAGAAGGACTGATGACTCAGGTATAAAGAAAAGGCAAAGATAGCAACGCTGAGACTAATGGTGGCTCCTTATTCTTAATGTTGAATTTAGCATCTGCCTAATCATTTCAGAAAGAACAAACCATTATTTTGTTTTTTTAATATAGCATTATGCCCTAACATATTTCCACTGTAGTGTTTGAAAACAATCCTATCTTTGAAGAAGACCTTAGGTTTTGTTTTTAAACAAGAATAACTTTTACTATTAAAGTTACTGACAATCAAATCTACAGTTAATTTTGGCTATATTTTAAGCAAATAAGGGAGTTTCAAGAAATGCAAAGAATTATCCTTCCAATGGCAATTCTCTTTAAGGATAAAAAAAGACTGCATGTAAATTTACCTCATAAACTTATTCAAATATCCCAAACCATAAATCACTGATTTAAGAATTAAAGTGCCCCAATTAAAAAACAACCAATGGTTGACCATATATTCAAACACTTGGTTATTACCACATATAACCTGTAACCTAAAAAAAGTTAGCCACAATACAACTACCACTTTAGCTTTTTATTCCCCATTAACTGTAAATTTAAGATACACAAAATTTAAAACAAAAACAAACAAAAACCCCAATAACCATACATTTCATCAGGAAAAAAAAATCAAGTACCAAAAAGGGATTTTCCAAATTTGAAAAAGAGCAAAAAAGCAAAATTGCTACTTGAACAAACACTGAATTAAGTCCCTGTGTATCTTGTCAAGACTTTTCACAGTGAGTGCCAACGTTTATCCCCCAAGTCCATAACATAGCACTAAACATGTCCCAATTTCTTTAAACAAACCACTGTATAGCTATTCCAAGACAGATTGAATGACCTGCTCTATTCCTGAGATTATGCAGGTTGGTGTCTTGTAGCATTGATGTGGCTTCTTTTATTTTAATCCAAGTGCCACATTATATAAAAGAAATACAATATGACTGCAGAAATTGCATATAAATGAATTCAGTGTAGATGGATTTGATGGATGTAGCTGGAAATTGGAGTACTGTATCCCAGAATAATGTCACACTTAGTCCATGATCCCAATGAATCCTATGGATGTGCAAGAAGTTGTAACAGTGGTAGTTTATATGACTTTTGAAAAACAAAAATATGCAAGAGTACTTTCTGAGGCAGTGTAAGAGGGAATGGAGACACAACAGCTCCAGTTTGCTCATACGAGCCCTTGTATGTTTAAAATGGGTCTCTAGTTCATAAACTATTCATATGATTAAATGAATGGTTCAGGGTTCTGCTTAGGGCTAAGAGTGCAAAAGAGGAGTTATATCCCAGATGTTTTATGAAACCTTCAATTAAATGTATGCATTAGTTCTTGTTAAGTATTACTGGCAAATACATTAATTACCAGAAATACCAGTATTTCAATTGTTTTTAACCTGACCCACTGAGCATCACAATAAATTTAGCAATTGCATAAAAGCTGAACTTGTGAGGAAACAAAATACTGCAAAATTCTCAATCAAACTGTGCATATTAGACAACACTACTTCATCCACCATTTAACACTGCAAAAACAAAGAATGGATCATCAAGATCAGCATTTTTAAAAAAAATCATACTTTTTAACAACCCAAATATTTTTGTTTTCAGAAGCAAAGATCTTTGCTTTGCTTGGGATGTACACATTTGTTCATAGATTTGACTTCTGGAATTTTGTTGTTTTCTGTTCATTTTAGCTTTGCTGTTAGCCAGTGATGCTTGTAGGCAGCTAATCCTAACAATCAGCCAGGAAAATTAAGAATGCTACCACTTGAGGTCAGCTAAGTCTCACTAATGTAAAAAAAAATATTGCAGTCAAGAACATTAAATCATGAACGTCTGCTGAAACTGCATGCAGATGGTAAAACACATTCTCTATCTATTTCAATTAGGTTTTAAATAGTGGAAAACAATAGAGCCATATTCATAAATTGGATCAAAGTGGCTCCAGAGGTATACATGCAATAGATGTTTAAAGGAAGTGTATATTTCAGAATTTACTGAAATCAACAAATTCCAGTGAGTTTGAATGGGTAAACAAGGTGAAATTTATTCATAATAGTGGGAGTTGGTAGATTTTATACTGGCAATCCATTTTGTGTTTATATTTGAAATAGCAAGATTGATTATTGAAGGCCCCAGAAAAGTTCCACTGATGTTGACATATGACTTTTGTAGCCTAACCAGTACTTGAAAAATGTGCAAGTGCCAGAGGAGACCAAAAAACCTGCCTGGCACCCAGAGATCTCCATGCTATTTCTGAAAACTAGCACTTAACAGTAAGTAAGTAAGTAAGCTTTGCTGGTGAGTAAAAAGAAAGTGTGGTGTCCAGGCTTTGTTTAAGAGGATGGGAAAGGGTCATTCATTATCTTTGCAGAAGCCTAGGGATTACACAGCTACAGTTCTTTTCACAAAGAACTACAGTCAATCCAGTTTTTTTCTGAAGACACTATGTAGCTCTTGGCTTAAATGGCGGTAGAATAGTGCAAATCAGAAGTGCTCTTGGGACATATTAAGCAGTCTACTTTGGCCCCTCCAGCTGATGATTAGAACTCAAGATCTTTCAATTCCTGTTCAGCAATTTAATATACTGCATAATACATATGCTTTTTGTAGTGCATTCTGCTATATGTAAACATTTGTAACTGTCTGGGGGATCAAGGAAAGACAGAAGAGGTTTATGTCTCAACCCCCTGGCATGCACTTTATGCTGAATTTGTTTGTTTCCCCCTTTGTGTAATTGTTCTAGCTCAAGTATACAGAGAAGATTCAAGAAAATCATACATGGAGTGACAAAATGACAGCATTTTAGGAGCACAAATTCAGCACAAATTCTCACAGTCTAGTGGATCCAGTTCTCATTATTTGCTATTATTATTTGATGTTACACAGAAACTAGATGGATCTGATGACAGCAGAAAACCAAGCAGAACTGTTTATATTCTGATAAATTCTACCACTTTTATAGCTTGAGCAGTCTGACAAAATTCAGTTACCCAAATATTTGCTTGATGGTAAAACAATGAAGTATAAAGATATGTATACAATCTGTGCAATGGAATTAATGATTTAGGGTGCAAGTCAAACATATTACAAATAAAATTACTGTAGCCAGTTTTAACAATATATAGACTGCACTCATAGGGATTTTTTTTTTTGGTTTAGCAAGCCACTGAGAAGCAATCCATTGCACTTTTCAAGAATTTTTTTTTATAAAAACAAAATCAAACAATGTTTTCAAAACAGCAAAAATTATTAAGCATTTTAAAAAACATGCCAAGAGCCCGCTTCATTCTGGTATACATTCCAAAGCTTAGTATCTTTTAAAAAGAACATCTGAAATAGTTATAAGAAAAGAAAAATGTTAAAAACTAATGGGGAAAAAGTGGTGCAGTTACATCAGGTCAGTTATAAAAATGACATGAGAAAGTTTTAGCTTTCATAATTTTCTCTTCAAGTTTTGGCAAGTGTGCGATTGCAAATGCAATTATCCCCATAAGTGCTCAGTCCAGCAATGAGAAAAGTTTTGTTGGATAAAGTTTGTTTGTTTTTTAATTTGAAGATCTGTAGTGCTGTTGAAACTGAAACTTTGTTATTGTTGGTAATATATAAAGCAACATTTCTTTGAGGATATTCTTTTAAGAATGAACCTGAAACTTCCCCCAAAATTCCTTTGGTCTCCTCTCACCAAATACCATGCTACATCAAGATGAGCCCTCATTTGTAAGTTATTCTAACTTGCAGCAAAGTTGCTAAAATTAACATGGAAAAGCTTCTTTAGGTGAACCTTTCTCCTATTTTTCTGGAGTTTAAAACAGAAAGACATTACCAATACCTCAGAAAAGAAAAATCCATGTAGAAATTCCATTGATGGTGCCAGGCAAAAATGTTTCTACAATTTTGCTCCAATGGATTTTTAAACACACAGTTTGAGAGAGTGTTCTTGTTCTTTTTGGGAAATCAAGAGGCAGTCTCCTTATGAACACAGCTGATCTTCAGGTAGCACTATGGTACCTATCCCGAAGCTGTTGCTGCTAAGTTTCCGATTCACATTCATCATATAACTTCTTGTGCAAAATGAGCAGTCTGAGGAGAAAGAATGCCCTCTGGGTTCTAATAAAAATTGTAGAAAAGAAATTCGAGATAACCAACGCTTCACCTATACTTCATCTTCCTAAAATTTATCTACAAAGGGAGGGCATCTGTGCGTAGACAGGATAAGCAAGACGGACATTTAGAGAGTCGTTGTGTTGGATGAGAGAGGTATGTTGGTAATGCAGGACTAATTCTTTAAGGGTGCTATATAGGTTATATGGCTCTGCAAACCCATAACCTCTTGGAGTGCTGTAGATCACACAGTGTTTAACTTCACCTTCAGTTCTGTTAAGGAAAAGAAACAATATTTAATGTGATAAGTCAGCTAGAAGATTACAATAAAAAAAAAAAGATTCAGAAATTAATGAAGCTCTGTAATTCAAACTATTTTAAAGATTTTTAGAACATCGAGACATCGATAATTTTAAGAAATGTGGAGCTGTATCTAAGAGATTACATGTATACTATTTCTGCAAAAATAGTTTTGTTTTTAAGTAATAGAATTTAGACCAATAGAACTGAAGAATGAAATATTTTGTCAAATGAAATGACGTGAGTGAGTTGAGTGGGAATGAAGAAAAACCCAGTTTTTAAAGAAAAACCACCTCAAATTCCAATTAATTGTATCACTTATTTCATTAAAAGATTTGTATTTTACTGTTTGCTTCAGTGATTTTTTAATTGTATTAAATAATAAGTTCACCAAAAAGAGAAACATTAGGGGAATTGTGACTGGGAAAGTCCATTATAAAAAGTCAAATTAAAATATGCTGGTATGTATTTTTAAAAAGTTTTTAAGAACTAAAAGGAAAACATCCTTAAAGTAAAAAGCAGATAAGACTGAACCACTTCCAGTCTAAAGCAAGTTCCTCTAATATAGTTACAGTTTGCAAGTATGCCGAGAGCTTTTAGGTAATTCCTAAAGCCAATACTTACACCACAGAACAAGCATAGCAGCCTTTCTTGCTACTTTCTCGAATTAAAAATGCTCCATCAGGTTTCCCGCAAAGCAAATCTTCTGCCTGGATGCGATTGATGTCTCCCACAAACCAAGTCTTTTCATCATAATGTGGCAGATTTTCATCTTCCTCATTCAGAAAATATGTACTAAGAAAACAACAAATCCTTTTGCGTTAATGCAGTTACTTTTTATAATAGGATCACTGATTCTTAAATAAAACAATGTATGCAAACATCAGCAAAACCTTGCCTTAAAAAGAGCACCTAACACTACTACCATCAACTTTGTTAGAAGCATAACAAAAACTGGAGAGTAGGTATCGGTCATCTCGTATATAAATGTGTATGCATATAATTAAAATAAAGAAGGTGATACTGAAGCATTAGTCACATTTTTGTGTTATATTCTACATATGGTAAAATCCATTACAATAATAAACTTTACTTTTTTATGAAAGTATATAACGCAGAATATCAGTGTCATTTGGCTGTTCTTATGGATGGTCTTTGACTAAGAAAATACACATATTTATGTGGTGATGACATTATTCTAGCACAGATCTGTATGCACCTCTCCTAGGATTTTAAATACAACTTGATAGCAATATAACATTAAACAATGGCACTTACTCATCAACAGTTTCATTTTTGATCCCCAGCCAGTCATTAATTCGTTTCTGCCTTACTCCTTTATGATTAAGCCAGCTGCCAAAGAGAGACAATACTAGTTATTAACTTTCTATAATGATTTGGATCATTCCATCAAATGCCTCTCCAAGATCCCAAGAATACTAGGCCTATTATTTTACCAATATAAATGGTTTTATTACAGAATTATGCCCAACAATAATGTTTCAAGAGTAGAAGACAGTTGTGCTTCTTTTGTCTGTGTATACATTATGTGGCATTTTCTTTCTTGGCAAAAACAGCTGATTATGGCATGGAAAATATTTGTGGTATGTAAAAACATACACTTCCTCCTTCTTCCCTCAGTAATGAGAGAGAATGGCTAATTTATTCAATCATGCCCCCAATCATCGTAACACTAATGCATGAAGTCACCACATTGCAGAATGGCATAATTGAACATTGCATTGCCTTTCATTTCAAATTGTCTGGGAATATAGAACAAGAATAGTATTGAACACGCTGAAAAGGCTAGCTAAATTTATAATTCTTTTGTGTCAAGAAACTTGCTTATCTTATTCTATGTTATTAGTAGAAGCAAGCAGTGGTAGGGAAAGTCACCTGGTTGGCCATGATTTTTTTTGCTTCTAATTAGAATCCTACTCTGAATCGGGAAACTTTTATATTAATCAAAAACTATTCAAACATTTGAAAAACCCTTTTGTAATATCTTGTTTAGTTTTGTTACCCTTCTCTTGGAATTAAAGCAGAGACTGGGCGTTGTAGTAGATAGTGAATAATGGTTAGGTGCTTAGCTTGGGCTTACTTACACAAGGTATTGATCTCTGATTTTGCGTAACTGGATAAGATCAGGTTTGATACTGTTCATTTTCTTGTCTGTTTCTCGGTTGTCCAGGGCTTGCTTCTTCAAATCTTGTTCCAGCCGTATCTTACTATCATGAATCTCACCCAGGCGTAATTTCAATTTTTCATAATTTATCATAATCCTATAAAACAAAATCTAGTGTTTTTAAAAGTTAAAAATACATTTCTCAAACTAATATATTAAGTTCTGGTTTTAAAAGTATGCACATATTTTATCCATAATTATATAGCACCCAAGTCAATAGCATGCACTCCACAGAATAATTCTTGTCCAACTTGAAAACATGCCATTTCCAGTTCCTCCTTTTTTTAAAAAAAGCTTTAAAGTTTTATTAATAGTACATACTTGTGTCAAACTCAATCAGCTAAATTATCTTCATTGTATCAGGAAAAATCCTTATGGTGTCTAGAATGTACCTATATCCCTACAAACTGCTTTGATGTGTCTTAGGGGATAGAAGTGATGCGACTGAAGACAGAATTCTGATCTCAGAGGGAACCACTGAGGTTTCTTCTTGCCTTTTTGCCAGCCTCCAAAGCTGGGTCTTTGACAAGATGAAATATCTTGATCCAGGAAAGTCCTAGCACAAATATGAAAGTGGGCTGAGAATATAATGCTAAGCCTGATGTAGAGAGCATAGAGAATATCTTTGAAAGACAGTGGAAGGATCCATGACCAAGCTAATGATCAGATGAGCACAGAGACTTTTCCAAGAAACAGCGGCTTACACTTGTCCCCCCAGCTTTCAAACATTCCTATTACCGAGCGGGGGCTTTTTTTCTCCTTAGTCTGACCATTTCCTTCTTTCAGATAACATTTAAATGATATTGTGAGGAAGATAAATGACATGCTTTATAAAAATGATTTTGGCATATGGTATCAGAATCTGAACTAAAAGGAAATTCAGTTATATAATTGAATATTCTGCTGCTGCTATAATTATACCTTTACAGTATGTAAAAACTTCATTCATCACGAATGTGTTGCTAAATTTTCCTGCTTGGTTGTATCTCTGTCTGTCCTGTAAAGATTCTGCTGACTTCAAACAGCATAATTAAGTTTTTTTTAATTACAATTATTATTTTTATAATGAAGAATTATTTAAATTATTTATATATACCTGAACTGTTTGTCCCTTAATTCAGAAAATGGAAATTCAAAACATTTTTGTAAAGACTGTATGTTAAAACCATTAAGCTTTCTGAACTCAACAGAACATTCCTTCATAGCTGGAAACCGCTTATGTTATGACTCCAGATTAGTTATTTAGGTACTGTTTAATATTTAATGCAGCTCCTTCAGAGCGGAGTGAGAACAATTAAACAATATTGGGCTGACAATGTAATTACCATGCTGAACTAAATATTATTAGTAGGTCTAGTATTTGGTAGACTTACCGTTCAATTTCTTTCTCATTCCCTTCTCTTCGAAATCGTTCAATGTATTCTTTGCTATACCGTTCTTGGGTGTGGCACTGCTCTTCAAATATTTTAATTGTTTCATTAAAAGCTTCTATTGCTGTCCTCTTCATTTGAATTTCCTGCACAAAGCAGTCCATTTAAAATATGAGAGTTTACAACCAGAAGCATAAAGCTATTAGAATGACTTCTTATGTATTACCATTATATGAAAATATAGCACACTAGTAATATAGGGGGCAACATTTACAAAATTCAAACTTTTTTAACACTTAAAATTTTGTTAAAATTGATTCAAATCCAGATTTGTTACCTTACATGATGAAAAAAGCAACAATTTGAGTAAAGAAATTAAAGTGGCCTCAACCATGAAGAACCAAGCCCCCAAAATCAAATATGAACCCTCCAGCTCTAGATCTTAATGTAGAAGCACAAGAGAGTTTAAGGAGGGAAGTTTTTCTCCTGAATGTGCCAATCTGGGAGGTTTTTTTTTTTTTAAAAGAAACGAAGAAGTAGTTCGTAATATTCCAGATGTGATTGTATCTCTAAATGTCTACCACACGTGAAAATGCTTTCTGTTCCAGAAGGTTTATTGCCAAAAATAGGAACCATCTTGTAATTCTTGCATTCTGCAAGAATAGTTCCCACCTGGAACATAGAGATTGCATATCCATGATCTCAGTTTAGAGGGAGTGTAAAAATTTCACATTGGCCTCTGATATGTAAATCAACTTGCAATATACCTGTGATGTTCTGGTATATTCTTCATATAATCTGTCATATTCTTTACTTTTCTCTTGATATTGAGTGTGGTATTCCTGAAGCTTTTTGCCCACAGCATCAATATTATCTTCTTTTACCAACTGATCCTGCATACATCAGAGCAGAAAATAGATACATTTTTTTACGAAAGAAATTCAGATGCTGCTTTTGGTGTATAACTACCTCGGGGAAAACACATAAATCATCTTAATCTTATAGAACAAATTCTTTTCAATTACCAACATTCTTCCACCCAGATTTTAAATGCTGATTGTTCCAATTACTAAGGAAATCTATACATCTAAAGATGATATAGTTTTTGGACTTTTTCGGAGATCAACTTTTTTAGGATAAATCTCCAACACCAACTTCTTCATTAACTGTTTAATCTCACTACAAACCATGGTAGGTTTTCATCAGTGAAACTGTTTGGGTCTTTTTTTTTCTTAAAAAAGATATCAAATGCAATTTTTATGGTAAGTAGATAAAATTATAATCTGTTCATCTTACTTTTGCATCAAGATTCATTTAGATACACTTTTTAAAAACTTGATGTGAAATTATATTAGATGAACAGATCTCAACCACTATAGTTTATAAAAGCTGTTAAAACAATTGTATTTTAGCTGTGGTAAATTAAAGTATTTAAATAGGAGTAGAAAAATTGTTCAGAGCCTATTTTTCCACAAACATTCAATGAGTTCCACCTATATGCTCTTTGAAAACTTACCTGCTGATATTTAGACACAGGATACATCAGCTTCACATCAAGTTTAGGATTATACTGCGCAAGAGATTCATGATGATAGTGGTTGATCAATTCCACAACAGAATTAAATGTCAGTGGATCAGAAAAGCCATATTTCCCATCCAGATGATATATTTTTATTAATTTATTATTGCCACCCTTCCTAGAAGGTAGATAATAGCCATCATCAGGTACATAGCACATTGCATTGATGATGTTTACAAATCATAAGATACTTTATGCTAAAATAGAATGCCAAATAGAACAATCCCTGCAATATTATTTTGTACCATAAATTTTCATTTTTGTCTGTAACATTTCATTCATTTTTTTAATATTAGTGCTTAAAAATCATATGAAAATGCATCCTAAGTAGAGTACACCCAAACCTCATTAAGAACACCATGCTTAATAAAAGCTTTAAATTAAAATTTGGTGGAGGAAATTTTTTATGAATGTATAGAAAACATTATTCTTTCAGCCTGAGAAATTTTATAAGACATGATTTGGCTTCCCCTAATTTTATTGTCAAATGTTCTACAGAACTACAAGGAAAATAGTTAGCTGGCCTCAAATATATTGCAAACATTTGTATATCTGTGTTGCTATAGACAAATAAACAAATTCTTTTGGATTCAATATATTAAAACAATTGGTATTCAGTCCTTTCCATTTCCAGATATTATTTTACTGTAATGTACTTTTCTTGAAGAATTAGTATCTCAAAAACAGCTGAGATAAATATGAGAATGTAGTTCTCAATAGTTTTTAATCATGTGATTGTTCAATATATACATGTAACAAAACTAAAAATATTAATGGCCTGTCAAGAAAGTGTTTGAAGCAGAGAGCAGAAGCAAGCCTTTAGCTTTTGCATTCTTTTTTTAGACCTATCCTGCATTTACTAAAAAAACAAAACAAACCCAGCTGCCATTAATTTTCAGAAAGCAAAATAAAACAATGTAAAATAAAAAGAAATGAAGAAAAAACAAGTATTTTTTTTAATAATGAAAAATAGTCACAAATAGTAATCCCATAAGACAGATCTAAATTTATGAGAGTAAGTCACGCAAGATTAGGAATTAAATACAAGAGACAATGATTCAATGCAAAACAATACTCCTTGCTTATCTATAATCAAAATAACCTTTGATTTGAGTTTGACTTGGTTTGAGAAACGATTTGAAGTAGTGATTAAGGGATCAGCTAGAAACTGGGACACCATGAATTCTAGTTCTGCCTTGGGCAAAAGGCCAGCAGGGTGAACTTGGGCTAGTTATTTTTTTCTCAGCCCTTGGAAAAGGGCACTGGCAAACCACTTCTGAAAATTTTGCCAAGAAAACTGCATGGATTTGTTCAGGCCATCTTTGAGAATTGTTCATAACTGAACAGAAGAATTTCTTTTTTAAAAAAGGCATTGTTTGTCACCTGGCTATAGCAGTAGCATATATGAAAGAAAAAAGTAGTCCTCGACTTATTACTACAATTGAGCCCAAAATTTCTGTTGTCAAATAAGTCTGTTGTTTTGCCTCACTTTAAAACCTTTCTTGCCACAATTGTTAAGTGGGTTGCTGGAATTGTTAAGTCAGTGACACAGTTGTTAAATGAATCTGGCTCCCCATTGACTTTACTGTCAAAAGGTCACTTGTGCCATTGTAACTTTGAGTAGTCGCTAAATGAATAGTTGCAAGGCAAGGACTACCTATATGTGAGAGATATCAAGAGACTGGAAGTATATAAAAGACTGAGAAATTGGGTGTTGGTTCTTACCTGATACGCCCCTTCTCGGCGAGCCGCAAGGAGCATCCAGAGAGTGGGATGTGCTTCTGAGTCCTCTTCTTGCAGGCTGAGCTTTAGCTGAGGAAACGCTCCGCCCCCTCACGTGACTCCACGTAGCGTTCCCCCAGTTTTTTGCGATAACGAGAAGAAAGGTTATGAAGTCCTTCTAATCAACTATTGGCTCCTTGGCTGAAACAAGAGTCCCCACCAGATGGAGGAGTTAGGGTGGGGCTGGATACTCCTCGCGGCTTGCCGAGAAGGGACGTATCAGATAAGAACCAACGCCCATTCTCCCTCGAGCCGCTCAGAGCATCCAGAGAGTGGGACATACCAAAGCTTGGCTGTCCTACAGGTGGGACTCCGTCTGGGCCGGAAGCCCCTCCGGGTCACTGATGACCCTCTGTAGGACTCATCGGCCAAAAGAGGCCTCCGCTGAGGTGTATACGTCTATTTTGTAATGCCTGATGAATGGGGACGGAGAGGCCGAGGTGGCTGCCCGACAAATGTCAGCGATTGGGGCTTGCGTGGCCCAAGCTGCCAAAGTAGCTGCACTCCTGGTGGAATGAGCGGTTATTCCACCAGGTGCGGGCAGAGATTGTGATAGGTAGCACCTGGCGATAGCCGCCCTGATCCAGCGACTGATGGTTGAGGGAGAGACTTTGAGCCCCAGTGTCCTGGGCTGAAAGGAGAGGAAGAGGGATTCCGATCTTCTCAAGGGTTGTGTGCGCTTAATGTATATGCGCAAGGCCCTTCTAACATCCAGGGTGTGCCAAAGGATTTCCTTGTCCCTCGAGGGTCTGGGGCAAAAGTTTGGGAGGACCAGTTCCTGTGACCTGTGGAAGGGTGAGTTAACCTTGGGTAAGAAGGTGGGGTTGGGGCGAAGGACTACCCGATCAGCGTGGAACACGCATAAATCGTTTCTGATTGACAATGCTGCTATTTCTAAGACTCAACAAGCAGAAGTGATGGCCACTAGAAAAACTACCTTAAAAGTTAGAAATTGAAGGGAGGACTCCCTCAGGGGTTCAAATGGGTGTCTTGTAAGCGAAACGAGGACCTTGTTGAGGTCCCATGTGGGAAACCTGTGAACAGTCGGAGGGCACAAGTTGGTGGCGCCCCTGAGGAAAGCCCTAACCCGGGGGTGATGAGAAAGGGAACCGAAGTTATCAGAGGAGACAACGGTTGAGAGGGCAGCGACCTGCTGCCTCAGGGAGTTAGGGGCAAGCCCTTTACGTAGGCCTTCTTGAAGGAATTCCAGAACCTGCGTAATAGAGGGATAGAGAGGGTCGACTTGGGACCCGCTACACCACTTGCAAAAGTCCTTCCAAGTGGTATCATAAATTCGTGTGGTGGAGGGTCGCCTAGCGGCCAAAATAGTGGCGATTACTTGACTGGAGAATTTCTCTTGTCAAACAGATCCGTTCAACTTCCAGACGACTAACTGGAGCCATTGAGGCTCCGGATGCAGAAGGGACCCCTGAGAGAGGGAGACCCTGTCCGGGAGGAATCCTCCATGGGGGCGCTACCGAAAGATTGCGGAGATCCACGAACCACGGTCGCCTGGGCCAATAAGGAGCCACCAGGAGCAGGTCTGCCTTCTCGTGAATGAGTTTTTGTATGACTCTGGGAACTAGCAGCAGCGGAGGGAAGGCATATAGGAGCCCTGGGGGCCATGGGCAGCGTAGTGCGTTGTGGTTCTCCGACCCGTGAGACGGGTACCTGGAGAAGAACCGTGGAAGCTGTGCGTTGGACGGGGAAGCGAAGAGATCCACCCTCGGGAGGCCGAATATTCTGGATGCCTCCTTGAATAGGGATGGATGGAGGCGCCATTCTGCTTGGTCCACCGTGGCCCTGCTCAGCCAATCTGCCTGGATGTTGGAGATTCCGGAGATGTGCTCGGCTTTTAGTGAGAGGAGGTTGGATTCTGCCCAATGGCAGAGACGCTCGGTCTCCCTCATCAACTGAATAGACTGGGTGCCTGTTAGACTTAAATAGACTTGCCTGTTGATATGAGCTTTGGCCCTGACGTTGTCCGTGAGAATAAGGACGTGACGTCCGTGGACCAGGGGGAGGAAGCTGTGCAGGGCCAGGTGGACGGCGTGAAGCTCCAGCCAGTTGATGCTGCATCTTTGCTCGATCGGCGACCACTTGCCCTGTGCTGAGAGGGAGTTGACGTGAGCGCCCCAACCGGATAGGCTGGCGTCTGTGGTGAGAGTTAGCCACTGAGGTTCCGTGAAGAGGTGGCCCCTGTTGATGGCGGGGTTGGTCCACCAGAGGAGAGACGTG
>BHEV01037830.1:0-19276 GCA_004319985.1 Emydocephalus ijimae
TGAATGAAATGAGATGGGATTACTTTCCCAAAGGTGCAGACCCCTTTCCATCATGCTGGCATGCGATCATAGGCCATCCGTTCACACAGCAACTATAGATTTGCTCCCAGGAGATGACCAACCTTATTTGGCTCAGCATAGATTAATTTTGCAAAGGATTCCATTAACATAGCCAAATAAGTGGGCAGTGGTGCGTATTTCCCATTTGCATATTTGGGCAGCTGGTTTTCTATCATGATGGGACAACATGTGGCAGGGATAAATGGACACCCATTTTCATTGATCANATAAGTCATATTTTCCACTGTCTCATTGTGGGTCCAGCAGATACCCGCCACCTCTTGGATTCGGCTTCCAAGATGCAATGTATTTATGTTACTTGTAGTCCAACTGTGAGACCACATCCCTGAACAACCATAGCATTGTCCCTTATACCAGTCACCTTCAGCCAGAGGTACTGCAACCATTGGAAGCCCTGATGTTTGTGAGTTGACATGTGCATACATACCCAACAATCAGTTTTATTATGGAGGTTTGCTAGCTTCTCCATGTCCTGGATCAATGTGTTTCTTTTCCATTCCCCCAAATCCACCCCTTTGCCCCTTTGGCTGATGATAAGGACGCACACAGCGAGCAGGAACCCAAACAACTGTCCCCTCATCTTCAACAGCAGCGTATCCTCAGCCCCAAGTTATCAGCGGGACAGGTCCTTTCCACGTTGGATCTGGTAGTCTCCTATACCGAACTTTTGGTCTTGGTGTACCTGCAGAAGGGGAGGAAGCAAAATGCCTACTGTCTGCCGTTGCAGCGGGAGATCCTGTCATGTTTAAAAAATTTAAAGTGTGAGCATGCACAGTTGCAACACACTATATATTTAAAGAAAACTTTAGGTATAAAAAAAGATAATACAGCTGAGTGCTGAAGATTGAAAAAGAGTCTTGAAACAATGAGGAAATGAGTGGAACCAGTGTATAGTTAAAGAATTAACTAAGATAGATTTTGTAGCTGGCATGACTGATCCATGTTTGTTCCAAAGAGAAAGTAATGGTGTAATTTCATTGTTATTGTTTACTGATGACATAGCATTAATCACCAAAACTGACAAGAAGCTAGTTAAATAATTTCACTGTTAGAAAAGAAATTTAAAATAAATCAGTTAGGTGAAATTAAACAATATCTTGGTTTAAAGAAAGATAAAACTAGGGGAAGATACAAAATTTCACAGGCAGATAAAATTAACCAATTACTAAAGAATTTTAAAATGGAACTTTGTAAGCCGGCTAAGACACCAAAGAGCTAGGAGTTAGTCACAGGGATGTACAAAGTCCTATATTTGATAAAGATATTTATCAGTCCTTGATTGATAGCTAATCTTATCTCAGTAATTGGTCGAGGTGAGATATAGCATACAATGTTAACCAATTAGTGAGATTTAATGCTGAGCCAACTGAAAGGCACTGGCAAGCTGCTAAGCGTGTGTTGAAATATCTGAAACAATGCATTATGCATTATATTTGGAGCCTAAGGATGAACTTAAGTCTAAGTGCATATGCCGATGCAAGTTTTGCTACAGACATAAATACATGTAAATCTACATCAGGTACTGTATTATTATTAGGGAAAGTATTGATTGGATGGAGGTCTATTCGACAGAAACATCTAAGTTTGTCAACAATGGAGGCTGAATTCTCATGTTTATCTCTGTTATGTACAGATTTAGTTTATTGTAAGCAACTATTGATTGATATGGGAATTGATGTAACAGATTCTATTGTTGTTTATGAAGACAACCAATCAGCAATACAGATGGCTTCAAATCTTGCTGTAAAGACAAGAATAAAACATACAGATTTAAGATATTTAAATGTAAGACAATGTGTGCAAAGTAAGATGATTAAGCTGGAATATTGTATGTCAGAAAATAACATCGCAGATCATTTTATAAAAGCCCAAGGCTCTATAAAGCATAAGGCTTGCTGTGAGGATTATGGACTTAAACTGAAAAGTGTTATATATTGTCCTACCCAAAGGGGAGAATGTTTGGAATTGCTAGTCACCTAATAGTTGGGTTGGAAATATAAAAACCAGGATAAACATTTAATACTGTCTCTTTAAGGGAATGCTAAAATTGTAATTGGTTGTAGTTTCTCAAATGGCCATAAGATGGAACCAGAAACCTGGGTTGTTTAGTCCTGTTGTTGATAGTTGCTAGTTGGTCGATGTTCTCATGTTCACTGTTTCCTGAATATTTCCCTATTAACCGTTGCTGATTGTCGTTATTCTTGGATTACTGTAAGTCTGTTATTGAACTGTGCATGATACTGGAGTTTGATTTTGGATTATCCCTGGACTGAAAACTGACTGTTTTAACCGTGTATGACTTGGACTGCTTGTTGGATTTTGCTTAACTGTTTACTGGAAGTAAAACCTACATTTTACTATTCAGTGTATCTGTGTGCTGGTCATGTGTTATTCAACATCACTCTCACTACGTCTCCCTGTGTGCGCTCATTCTCCTAATGGGGAATAACCTCAAGAGAGATGATGGAAAATTTCAGGATGGCAGTAGGAGAAAGAGATTTGGGAGCTATATCAAAGCGTTTCAACTCAAGAAGTTGTTATAACCCAGAGGTAACCCAGCTGTCTGAAGGGAAATCTTTCTCTAGCCCCAGGTATATGGCTATTCTGTCAGATTGGAGGGAAGAGAGACAATTGGGGTCAGATTTCTCTCAAGAAGACAACCCAAGATTATTCCTGAAAGTCCATCAAGGGCAGATTTACATCAATAGTTCCAGAATTTAAAGGTGAAAGGTTTGGTCTCACAGTCTGTTTGGATGGGTGGAAGCTTGAGACCACCCATATTCACTTACCCAAGAATTGTGAGGAATGAAGAGACTATACAGATGCCAGTTGATGGAAGCCAGAAAGAAGCATCAACTGACAGAGGTATGTTACAGCCCCCCAGGCAATCCCCTCATTTTCAAGAAGGAATTTGCCCCCTGCAGAGAGTATCCCTCCGGGGTGGGGATTTTATCCAGGCCAGGGGTGGATTCAATGCCAATAGCAGCAGCACCAACACAGACCTGGTCTGAAGGGGGGTTGCCCAGACAGCAGGCAGCAGCCACTTCCCCTCTACCTGAGCAGGGAACCAGGCCACACCCATCTTCCTCCTGGCAACCACAAATGCAGCCCCAACCGGCAGTGAGGCCACAGGGACCCCTATTCCAGAGAGGCACCACCCAGCCAGGATACAGGGGCCTACCCAGCCTATGTATGCCACCAGGCCAGTTCCTTTCATTCCAGTACAACCTGCAGGGGCCTGGCCTGTGCCACCTCCACAACCATGACCCAGGCCAGACCAAATACCCTTTAAGGCTGTATTTAATGACTGCCATGAACATTTCAATTTCTTCCTCATTTGAATCCAATCCCATAGAGAACAATTTGGAGATCAATACACCACAGATCGCGATTTGGTTACAGCCATAACAAATGGGATGAATGAAGGGGATACTTCAGATTGGGTGGCCCAACTACACAATGAACAAGCCCCTGAATTACGTGATATAAATGGATTTATTCAATTATTAAGACTCAGATTTGAAAACCCAGACAGGGTAGCAGAGAATGAAGAGAAGTTAATGGAAATGAGGCAAGGCAAGAGACCCTTGTCAGAATTCATTTGGGACTTTAGAAGGCTTGCAAGCCACCTCATGGATTGACCTAAAAGAATGACTTTACACTGTTTTAAAAAAAGCCATTGATTGAGAAGTAAAGAAGGCCTGTGAAATTAGGGGAATCCCAGAGACCTTACAATCATCGTATGTCGCATTACTCAGCTTAGATCACAGCATCTACCCACACAGGAAACCCCTTCCGGCAGCCCTGCCTAAGAGAATTGTGGTGAGGAGACCGCTGTCCAGACCAGCCAAAACTGCTCGTACCTGACCCAATAGGATGCTGAAATGTTACCGATGTGGCCAAGCTGGTCATAGGACAGCAGACTGTCTGGCCTCTGCTCCTGTACCACAAGCTCTGCAGTTGAAGCCTGTTAGAAGTCAGAAGAATCAAGGAAGACCTCCTGCTAGGGGCAGGTTCACTGAACACAGCTGGGAAAGCCCCCTCTGCACAGATGGGAGCAACAGACCACCAGACCAACACCACATCCCCAAGAACCCAACCTGCGAAGATGACCCAATGGTGAGTGATCCCATCATACCTTTTACAGTCAAGGTCAAGTTAGTGGTACCAAATATTGGGGAGGTCGGGGAGTTAGAAGCTGTCATTGATACTGGGTGTTCTAGATGTCTTATTGGACTCCCCATTGTTGAACAATTGGGCACAAAGACTAACCCGCTAAAAAGCCCAATCAGATTTCAGCAAGTGGATAGAACCTTAATTGAGAGGGCCCCAGCCACACAAATGACAGAATTGATCAAGATGGAATTAGGGCCCCATTGCAAACTCATATCTTTCATAGTGGCCCCCAAGATATCAGAATCAATCATACCGGGGGAGATCCTGGTTTCTTCGGTGACAAACCAAAATCTGCGATTGTGGGCAATTTCGATTTGTGCTCGCCACTGGAGCGCCCTGAGCCATATGTTTCAAGGCTAAGCCACCCATAGAAGTGGTGAAGAGGGGAGAGACTGCCATCAGGGTTGAGAAGAGCCACATCTCTCCTCCCCAGCTGGCTATTACTCCCTTTCCTGAAGGCGGTTGCAGCGGTGTTCAGAAATGGCCACCTCAAAGAACAACTTGACTGGAAAAGAATGTGGAGGAGGAAGATAAGAAGAGAAAATTTTTAGCTGAACGGGTCAAACTGGAAAAACAACAATACAAGGTATCCTGGAATTTGAATTATAAAGAACAACATTGTTCCCAAAGAAGACTTTGAAGATGCGAATGAGAGAGGGAAGGGAAAGGATTTGGTTTTTTTTTTTTCTTCCCTATATTGACAACTAAGAGATTTAAGCAAGAAATCAGCAAAAATCCACTTTGACAGTAACAGGTATTTAGGCTGTTAGAAGATAAAATGTAAAAGGGATAATAAAAATTTCTGGATTCTCAAAAACTTTTAAAAGAAGGAAAAAAAAGGGTGGGATCTGGAAAAAGAGAGGAGACTACCTGGAAGTGAAAGGAATTAACAGTGAAACTTTAACAAGATTCCTAAAAGATACATTTTAACTGAAACTTTGTAACAAGATAAAAGAACCCCAGGAAGAGAAAGTGGAAAAAAGAAGCAAGAAGAAACAGCTTTGGATTATTTGGATTACTTGTGATTTTTGGATTTGGGGCTATTGGATCTAAAGGACTAAAATTAACCAGGTGGCTGTTTAAAAATCTTTTAAAATGGTATCACTTTTGGAAGAATTGACAATGGAACTTTAAAAAGAGAAAGAAGGAAGAGGTTCTTTTGGATTCGTATTTCAATTTTTAGAAATGGAGATCCTGAACTATGAGAAGCAAAAAGAAATGCCTGTAGAACAAGAAGGGTGTGACAAAGAAGACGCCATCTTCAATGACCAAGTATTTCTATGTGGGGAAAATAAAGGAAAGGGGGGGGGAAGAGAGTGAAAAATTTAAGATTCGAAAAAACAACCCCCAAAAAGAATCGTTTGAAAAGTAATTATAACATTAGGAAGAAACAGAAGAGATGATTACAGAAGAGAGAATCAGAATTAGAGAGAGAAGGGGTCAAACGGGGAAGGGAGAAGAAGAGGAAGAAGAGGGAAAGGAAAAGAAATTATAAAGGACAGAACCAGGACATAGAGAAACAGGAAAAATGTACAAGACACAAAGATAATGGGTGAAAACTTAATTGAACGGGGGATTCTGCAAGGGTACATAAGATAGTATTGTTATATTAGAAATAGAAATGAACTTTGAAAATATGAAACAAGCGTGATTAAAATGATAGGTAAAATTCTCATTGTAATGTAATGGAATATTTAATAAATAAATGAAATAAAGGGAATGAGAGAATGAAATTAGGAAAGGAGGGGAACATTTTAATTATTATAAATGTGTTATAAAAATTTAAGTGAAGAGGAATATGAAAGAAACATGAAAAAATTATGGAAACATTATAAGTGGTCCTAGAAGATGATATCCTATTAAAAAGAAATGTTAAAGATGTCAAAGATTTTCACTAACATTAATGATAGAGCTGAATTGGAATAGAATAAGCATTTTATTTATTATTGTTATATATATATTCTCTTTGAGAACTTAGTTTGTATTTTAAGAATGTACCAAGCAGAATTCAACTGGAAGTTATCCATTATATTGAATGTTATAATTGAAAAGGCATAAATTGAAGTTTAAATAAGAGTTGAATGGATAAAAATTAAAAGATACAAAGGTGTCATACTTGAATTAGTAATTACAGGGGAAAATTTTGCTTAATGAGAAAAGAAAATATGAAATTGAAACAGTTCAGACAAAAGTATAAATATGATGACTAGAAAGGTTTTGAAACTTAGAAAAAGATATATATATAATTGAATTTAGAAAGGAATGAGATAATTAAAAGTAAGATTGAGAAAACTAAGGGAAGGGAAAAAATATTGAGAAAATGTTAAAATAGTAATAAGATGGAATAGAACAAAGATGAATATGAAATTGAATTTGTGTCTGTATGGAGAGGTGATAACCCAGGACCATGCTATTCTCAAAAAAAGAAATTTTACTTGCATTGACTTGAAAACCCAAATAAATTTTTTATATATATAAAAAGAATCAATCATACTGGGACTTGCTTGGTTAGACAAATGGGCCCCAGCGATCAAATGGGAGGATGGATTCAGAAAAATCCTCATTGGACCAGGCCCATTGCCCTCTCTTCCACCCACTACAAAGCCAATGGTCAGCTTGACCCCAGAGCCTGAGCCAGTATCCATGGCATCCCACCTTCTCCCAGATAACCCCCAGGTACCCGACCAATACAAAGACTTGGCTGAAGGATTCAGTGAAGAAGAGTGTAATGTTTTACCTCCCCATTGACCCACTGATTGCGCCAAAGAATTAGAGCCCGGGGCGAAATTACTAAAACCAAAGATGTATTCCATGACGCCTGCTGAAATGACCAATTAAGGAAATACATCGACAACAATTTGGAACAATGTTTTATTGAGCCTGCCAAATCAAGATTAGCTGTCCCTGTATTGTTCAAGGAGAAGAAAGATGGAAGGTTGAGATTCTGTGTTGACTTTAGAGGCGTGAATGCTGTATGCGTCAAAAACATGTATCCTCTCCCTCTTATAAAGGACTTATTGAACCACCTGTCGAAAGGCAAAGTATTCACCAAGCTAGAGCTCAAAGAAGCTTACTATGGGGTCTGTATCAAAGAGGGAGATGAGTGGAAAACTTCTTTTAACTGCCCTCTGGGTAGCTTCCAATTCAAAGTCATACCTTTTGGACTTCAGGGGGCTCCTGCAGTGTTTATGCAGCTCATCAATGAGGTGCTACACCCACACCATTACCGCGGGGTCCTCGTGTACTTGGTTGACATCCTTATCTTCAGTGAAACCATGGAAGAACATGTTCAATTGGTCCTACATGTTCTAGAAAAACTTCTAGCCACCAAATTAAATGTGAAACTCTCAAAATGCGAATTGCACAAGGAGTTGCTGGACTACTTAGGCCACCGAATATTCAACCTGGGGAATGAAATGGACCCTGGAAAGGTGAAAGCAGTGCTGGACTGGCAACACCCCAGAACCCAAAAACAACTTAAAAGTTTCTTGGGGTTTGCTAACTTCTATAGACAATTCATTCCATCCTTTGCTGAAGTTGCCCTCCCATTGACAGAGCTATTAAAAGTGGGCCCGTCACCCACCAAACCAAAGCCAAGTCAACTTCTGGCTTGGACTATGGACTGTCAGAAAGCTTTCGAGGCCTTAAAACGCCTCCTCACAGCTGAGCCCATCCTCCAACACCCAGACGCGACCAAGCCTTTTATTGTCCAAATAGATGCAAGTCATGTAGCAGTGGCAGCTGTTTTGCTGCAAAAGGACTCTCAAGGCCGACTGATGCCTTGCATTTATGTGTCCAAAAAGCTGACAGACACAGAGTGAAGATGGGTGGTCTGGGAGAAAGAAGCATTCACCATATGATGGGCTTTGTTAACTTGGAGGCATTTTCTAGAAGGGACGCCAGAGGCCTTTGAGTTATGGACTGATCATAAGAACCCCAAGGCTCTAAAGACCCTTAGGAGATTATCGCCCAAACACGTCCGCTGGGCCCAATATTTCAAACAATTCAATTTCAACATTAAATATATCCCCAGAGGGAAAAACTTACTGGCGGATGCTCTGTCCAGAAAACCTCAGTTTGACAGCCACTAAGAGGAAAAAGTACAAGCCTTAATTTCAGACGCTCAATCAGAAGGTCAAGTGACCACTCGACCCCAAGCCAACCAAACACCTGGAAGATAAGCTGACTCCAGAATTGAAAATGGCCCTATTGACTGATCCTTGGTTCCTGGATCATCAAACTGAGTTGACAGTGAATGATGGACTAGCTTGGAAAGGGACTAAGCAACAACCATAAGACTATTGGTACAAAAGCGTAGCAATGGCTCCTGGCTGGAAGGCCACTTCGGATTCCTAAAAACCCTAAATTTACTGAGAAGACAGTTCTGGTACCCAAAAATGAAACCTGATGTCGAGGACTATGTGAAAAGTTGCTCAATTTGTGCCACAATGAAACACCGAACTGAAAAAACCCCTGGCCTCCTGCAACAAGTTGCTGAACCAACCCAAATTTGGGAAGAGATCACAATGGACTTTTTTGTTGAATTTCCTATGAGTGAAGGGAATATGATCATTTGGATTATAATTGACTTATTCTCTAAACAGGCCCATTTTATAGTCTGCAAAGGGCTTCCATCTGCGAAAAAACTTGCAAAGCTGTTTGTGAAACATATCTATAGACTACATGGGGTGCCTCATAGAATAATATCAGACAGAGGAGTACAATTTACCCCAAAATGTTGGAGGGAATTTCTGAAATCCATTCATTCCTCTCAAGGGTTATCCTCAGCTTTCCATCCTGCTTGTAACGGAGCAGCGGAGAGGGCTAACACCATGATTGAACAATACATTAGATGCTACGTAAATTATCAATAAGAAAATTGGGCTGAGTTATTACCTTTTGCAGAGGTTGCTTACAATAATGCAGTACATAGCAGCATGGGATTGACTCCATTCCAAATCAACACTGGAATGGATTTTGTCCCGATGCCAGAGTTACCTAGATAACCTCCCTCATCCATGTCCCTAACAGAATGGATGAACTAATTAAAGAAAGGATGGGAAGATCCAAAAATCTTTGACCGAAGCTGCAAAAAATTATAAAAAAGAGGCAGATAAGCATAGATTCCCTTTGACTGCCTTTTAAAGTAGGGGACAAAGTATATTTGTCAACCAAGTATCTTAGGCTGAAACTGCATAATAAGAAGCTGGGTCCAAAATTCTTGAGTCCGTTCCCAATTTCAAAGATAATTAATCCAATCACTGTCCAATTAAGTCTTCCTCAAATATTGGGGAAAATTCATTCAGTATTCCATTGTAGTTTACTAAAACCAGCTACTACATCAAAGATAAGACCACCGCCAATCGCTCCCCCTAATCATTAATGGTACAGGGGAAACACATAATGAGATTCAAAAAATTGTCGATTCTAGATTACACCATGGCTGATTGCAATATTTGGTCTTATGGAAAGGATACCCCCTCTCAGATGCTAGTTGGGTAAAGAGTTGGGATGTTCATGCTGATCAATTGGTTAACCAATTCCATAAGGATTTTCCACACAAACCAAAGGGTCCTCGTGGAGGGAGGAGAGGGGCTGAAGGACAATGTGTTAACTCCTGTATCTATTTTTTTCTTTTCTTTTAGGAGGAAGAGTTTTTAAGGGGGGACACCTATCAACTTTGAAATTCAGCTGCCATATTTTTTTTAAAGAGAGTTGGAGGAGTTGAAAAGTTCAAGGTTATTCTGTATGATGTATCAGGAAATTCCAGTGGCAGTTAATTGGTTCTCATGATTTATGAAGTGTAGAAGTGACAGGAGAGAAGGTGGATTCTGTGTAACGCGTGAAAAAAATTTCACTTGGGAAATTGCCTTTGACATGACAGATCTGTTTCTAAATAAATCAATTGGAGAGAAAATGTCTTGGAGGATTGATATCATGGATACTTTCTAGATGCCTTACATATGGAAAAGTGCAAACCACTGATGCATGTTTGCTTTTGTTTTTGTGTGCTTTTAAGTCAGGTTTTGACTCCTGGAGATTGCCTGGACTAGTTCTTGCAGTTTTTTTGTTAAGATTTCAGAAGTGGTTTGCCATTGCCTCCTTCCTACGAATGAACAGGAAGACTGAACCAAAATCACCCAGATAGCTTTGTGCTTAAGACAGAAAGAACCAACAGTGTCCTTGTTTTTGCCTGATGCTTTAACCACTACATTAAACTGGCTCATTGTAGAACATGGGTTAATATAATATCATAAGATCCCTTTTTAAACAATATTTCTAATCTGAACTATGAGTGTAGTACCTTACAGGTTGCAAAGGACAATCAGTTGTCATGATTATATTCTGATGGCGACCCCAGACCAAGGTGGAGATTCCCTGAAAACTAAATGGGGAACAAAGATCCATTTGGATCTTCCTTCTGTGAACACTCATCGTATAACTAAACACAGATTACAGATATACCAAGATCTCTATGTATCTTCTTATAAGAAAACTGAGTCCTATGAAATCTTGCCTTGAAATATATCATTGGTGGGGTAAAATGTGTATATGTAACAACATCAAAGACTTAGAAATGATATGGAAAGAGCAATTATAATCACCAGATTGAGATCAGCAGCATCTTGTCTAGAATCTTTAGTTATAGCATATCCCATTTTAAGAGCTAACATAGGACTTGCTTAACTTTAAAAAAAATACACAGAATTAAGAAGCTGGAGAACCAGAATTTTTCTAACCTTTAGGAACAATATGAGCAGCTACTTGTGCAGAAGTTTTAGAAGCTTTAAGACAAGTTATTTAGCAGGTTTCTGTCTAACTTTAAATTATGTGAATTCTCTAAAAACAACAGATTCATATTTCTCAGAGGATCAAAGAGCAGTCAAAGTTACCAAAGCCCAGCTGTGGCCTTCCACAAAGCCTTTAGATATTGGGGAAAGCCAAATTATAGCAACAGCTGCAAAATCTGCTCAAATATTTGCTTTGGAAACTAGAGGCAGCTACATGATAGCATCATCATAAATCATCCAAGTCTTCATATTTTCTTATACAAACACTTATACAACTTTCCACCCCACCTCTCAAAGACAAACAAAACACATACTCCTTTAATATACATATTCTGCTGTATATTCTACTGGGACAGATACAAATAGAGAGAAGGAGTAAAGCAGCAACAAATTAAAGAATTGTTCTGCAAAAAGCTGCAATGGATTCTCAGGTAAGTTGGAAATCAGTGCAAAGGGGTTCATGCAAAAACTCATTAACACCTGATTTTAAAATAGTCTTAACTGATTTCTTTCCTTGATGTTTTCCCAAAAAGTGATGCAATCTTGAACCACTGCACATATTTAGGAGTGAATGAAACATCGACAATTTTATAGATATAAGGTAAGGATTTTGAAATATTTTAAAATCTCACTTTAAAATATTGAAAGATTCAGTGAGAAGTGATCCTTTCAGGAGAAAACTCTTGCAAATTTCATGGAGGAAGATGAACTCAGATTTAATTGATCTGTCTCAGAATTAAGATTCCTCCAGCATGGAGGGATAATAATAATCTGTTCACTTCCTGGAGAAAATTCACATATTTTACCTTAAGATCTCACATGCTGGAATTAAATATAAAAAATATCTTCCTGTTTTTATGTCATGGAATTATTCAAAGTCTAAATGTCTGGACAAGTTGAATACTACATGGTGGCAGTTTTCTGATCTTTGTTTCAGATGTGTCTTTTTACTTTCTGCTCTCCTTCTTTTCCTGATCATCAGTGAATCATTGTCCAATGATGTGAACATTAGCTTTAAAGTCCTAAAGAGAATGATGGTGAAAAGCATTCTACAATCAAAACTAAGTACTTAAGATGGGCGCTGTTCTGTATTGTCCATTAACATACTTGTAAATACCGCGCCCTGATTGGTCAGGGCGCACGGCAACCGGATTGGCCGAGCGAGCCGCACTGGTTGGCCCGCCGTGAATCCCCCGATTGGTGGAAACTAATTGCGGGAGATTCAAAGCGGTGCCATTGGCCGCGGCCGGCATGGCCAGAGAATATAAGTCGCCACCAATCCTCTAAACCCCAAGTCGATCTCGGGACCAATAAAGAGCTGAAAACCCAGTCACTGACTCCCGAGCCTTCTTCCAGCTGGTGTACTTAACACTGGCGACGAGGATGGGATTGTGGAACTGATACCCACCAAGCACGTGGCACCAAGGTGAATGAGATCAACAGGATGGCCAGCATCGCGCCGCCCGTACCCTTTAACCAAGCTACTGAGGACTGGGAATCGTACATTGATCAGTTCCTGATGTTCCTAGAGAGGAGCAACTTCAAGGATGCAAACGGGCAGAAAAAAAGGGCCGTATTCCTGACACACTGTAGGCCCGCAGTGTTTAAGATGGTGAAAGCCCTCGAAGATGATACTCGAAGATGTAAAGGCGATGGACTGGGCCGACCTTGAACCACTGCTGCGAAGCCACTATGCTCCCGCCATGCCCACCCTCATCAGACGGCATGACTTCTACCGGCGCAACCAGAAGGACGGTGAGAGCATTAGCGATTTCGTAGCAGACCTGCAGAATCTGGGAGGCATGTGTGGCTTCACAGACATGGACGAGGCGTTATGAGATCGCATTGTCCTCGGCTCAGGGACCCTGTTCTACAAAGCTGGCTGATGGCAAAAGGTGACATCTCCCTCACTGACGCCCTTGCTGAGGCCACTGCAGCTGAGGCAACCTGGAAGTCAGCGGCCCAGATGACCAGACACCGGGAACCAAGCCGAAACCTCCGAGATGACCCCGACAGCCAAGACACAGCTAGAAGCAAGCTGCCGAGCGACCACCACCACCCACCATGGCGACCTCAACTCCACTTCCAACAGCACAGATGAAGAGGCGGACATCCATCGACTCCAAACAGAATGAGCCCGGCACGAGCGGCGGAGTCGTAAGATGGGGCTCCAATGTGCCGGGTGTGGGGGCGACCATCCTCGATCAGAGTGCTGATTTTTTGATGCGATCTGCTGGCAATGTGACAAGAGAGGCCACATCGCCTGAGTCTGCTGACTCAAAAGAGCCTACAGCCCCCGATGACAAGACAACAACGGCCGGAGATGAGATGGCACCCCCCGAGGACAAGGGACTGCCCAACCGAGAGCAGTTGGACCTGGGACAGATGGGGCCGACGGAAGGCAAGAACCGACAGAGAGAGGAGACCCACCAGATGGTCATCATCGACCACTCATCAAGCCGGGATGCCCAAAAGGTATATGTGGAAGTGGGCATCAAGGGCAAGCCATGCAAGATGGAGGTGGACTCCAGGTCCTACCTCTCCATGGTTGCATGGCGGGAAATCAAGCGCCTGGTGCCCGTCATCCACAAGAGGGGCCTGGAAAGCCAGAAGCTAATTCTAAAAGACTACCAAGGGAACCGTATCCCTGTAGTTAGAACAGGACATTTTGAGATCACATTCAAGGGGCGCACAGCAAAACTTCCCCTGACAATTGTGGACAAAGACCAACCCAGCCTCTTCGACTACAGTGGTTCACGCCGCTCGGGATCGAAGTAACTGGCATCGACCATGTCACAGAGGTCAACTGGGAGGAACAACTCACAAGGGACTTCCAGGGAGTGTTCGACGGCACCCTAGGCAAGTACCGAGGGCCCCCTATTTCCTTCAGCTTAGACCCCAGCGTTCCCCTGATTTGCTTTAAACCAAGGCAGGTACCTTTCGCACTCAGACCCAAGATCGATGAGCAGATAGACAAGCTCATCAAACAGGGGGTCCTAGAGCCAACCGATCATGCCCAATGGGAAACCCCCATAGTCACCCCAGTCAAGCCCGATGGGTCAGTGAGAATCTGTGGGGACTATAAGGCCACCGTAAACTGTATCTTACAACAAAGCACCTACCCTGTCCCAGTAGTGCAGCACCTTCTACACTCACTGGGGGGAGGCAAGGTTTTTGTGGAACTTGACCTGGCGCAAGCCTACCAACAATTACCGGTTGACGTGGAAACTGCCAAGGCGCAGACCAGGGGGGCCTTTCACTGCAAGAGACTCCAGTTTGGAGTCAGCGTAGCACCAGGGATTTTCCAGACCCTCATGGAGAGACTCCTGCAAGGAATTAAGGGGGTGGTGCGCTACTTTGACGATGTACTGGTGTCAGCGGCCAACAAAAAAGAACTAGAGGGTTGCCTAAGGGAGGTACTACAAAAATTCAAAGACGCGGGGCTTAAGGTCAAAAAAGAAAAATGCCAGCTGCATACAGAGAGGCTCGAGTTCCTAGGATATCTCCTAGACCGGCACGGAATTTACCCAACAGAAAAAAAAAATCAGAGCCATCAAAGAAGCCCCCAGGCTGAGCAACAAAACAGAACTGCAGGCATTTCTTGGGATGATTAACTTCTATAATGTCTTCCTACCCCAAAAGGCGACCGCGGCGGAACCGTTGCACAGGTTATTGGATAAAACAGCCACCTGGACCTGGGGGAAATGAGAGGCAGCCGCATTCAACCGAATCAAGGACCTGCTCACATCGGATGCCATCCTCATCCAGTACAACGAGACCCTTCCGCTGGCAGTCACGTGCGACACATCATCATTTGGTATTGGGGCGATCCTCAGCCACACACTCCCAAAAGAAATGAAGCACCCATCGTCTTTTACTCGAGAACCCTATCAAAGCTGGAAAGGAACTATAGCCAACTAGATAAGGAAGCCCTGGCAATCATCGCAGCCGTCAAAATGTTCCACAAGTACCTCTACAGCAGGACATTCACCATCATCACAGACCACAAACTGCTGCTGGGCATCCTGGTGGGAAACAAGGCCACCCTGAACATTCTATCTCCAAGAATGACAAGGTGGTCTGAATTCCTCGCTGCCTACAGTTACCGGCTGACCCATCGACCCGGCAAGACAATCACACAAAAAGACACTTTGAGCCGCACCCCGCTACCTGACCTGGATGCCGACCTGGCACCCATAGTATCCACCCTGAGCATAGAGGCCCTACCCAACCTCCCCCTAACCGCATCAGACATTGCCCACGAAATAAATAAAGACAAACGTCTGGCACGGGTATTGCAATGGGCGGAGAAAGGCTGGCCAGAAATAGATGATGACGAGAGATTCAGGACTTTCTGGAACCAACAAACTGAACTTTTCACACAAAAAGATTGTATACTATGGGGGGACAGGGTTGTTATTCCGGAGAAATTGCAGAAAAGGTTCCTGGAATTATTACACGAGGGGCACCCGGGCATTGTCAGGTCAAAAGCCCTGGCCAGGAGTTACGCCTGGTGGCCAGGGATGGACAAACAGATTGAAGCCTGGGTGGCAAGCTGTAAGCAATGCCAAGAGTCCAGGCCAAGCCCACCCGCCACCCCAATCCTTGAATGGGAAACCCCCAGGGGACCTTGGTACAGGATACACATCGATTTCGCTGGGCCCACAAAAGGACACACATTCCTCATAATGGTAGATGCTTACATCAATTGGCTGGAGGTAAGCGACATGAGGGCTACCACCACCGAGGCCGTCATCAAAGAACTCAACAAACTGTTTTCAACCCATGGCCTCCCAGATGTAATTGTGTCAGATAATGGGCCACAGTTCACTGCACTGGAATTCGAGAAATTCCTAGTGGAACGGGGGATACGGCACGCCCTGACAGTGCCAGCACATCTGGCGGCGAATGGTAGGGCGGAACGAATGGTCCAATTCACCAAAAAAACAATTCAAAAAATCGAAACCGGGGACATGCAAGAAAAAATAAATAAACTACTTTTTGTCCAATACATAACGCCAAACACAACGACCAACAAGAGCCCCACAGAGCTGCTATTGGGGAGGAAACTAAGATCCCCCCTGGATAGGCTGCACCCCACGTACAACCCTGAACCCCCCCCGACTCATCGAGCAGGCACCGAACATTTACACCAGGAGACACGGTATATGCAAAAAACCTTAGAGGGGACCCCCTCTGGATACTGGCAATGATAACCCAGGCAACACATCCCTGCTCGTACCGGCTACAAACAGCTGATGGACGAGCATGGAAACGACACATCGATCAAATAAGATCGAGAACAACCACAGGAAATACAACCGACACGCAAGCAGACACATACATAAACCCAGAAAGGGAAAAGAACCACCCAAACAGCAACCAAGAGGGGAGGGAAAGCCCCGGGAACCAACCCCAACCACAAAGAAACCAGGAATACTCATCAACCGAAGCAGAAACAGACAGCCAGCTCGAAGCCTCGGCGGGAAGAAACAGCCAAGCCAGCTCAACCAGTCCAGAAAGACCGGACAGGAACGGCAACACCAGCAGCTCAACCAGCCCGGGTAGGCCGGGAGGAAGCTGCGACAAAAGGCCCGGCTCACCCTTCCAGGCGGTTCCATCTACAAGGCAGAGAGCAGCACAGAACCCGACCGAACTGCCCGAAGGCCAGACATCAAACTAACCTGCGCAGGTCCAGTAGGCAGGTATGGAGCCCAGCCTACTTACGGGACTATGTCATGTAGGACCATACCAAGAGGGGAGGGGTGTTCTGTATTGTCCATTAACATACTTGTAAATACCGCACCCTGATTGGTCAGGGCACACGGCAACCGGATTGGCTGAGCTAGCCGCACTGATTGGCCCGCTGTGAATCCTCGCGATTGGTGGAAACTAATTGTGGGAGATTCAAAGCGGTGCCATTGGCCAAGGCCGGCGCGGCCAGATAATATAAGTCGCCGCCGATCCTCTAAACTCCAAGTCGATCTCGGGACCAATAAAGAGATGAAAACCCAGTCATTGACTCCCGAGCCTTCTTCCAGCCGGCATACTTAACAGGCGCCACCATGTAAAGATCCTCCTTTAATATCTGAGCTAGTGGTGGGTTTAAAACTTGAGCAAAAGAGAGTCTATCACCTCAAAGGCTATTTGTTCCATTATGGAAAAATTATTAGGACTTTTTTCTCATATCAAAATTAAATATACATCCATATAATACAAAACCTGTTGTGTCTTCAACTTTTCTATGTAATAATCCTCCAGATACTTGAAGATAATTTCTTACCAACAGTCTAAACATATACAATGTTTACCTGCAGATTTTTTCTTTCCAGGCTACTTAGCATATTGGTTACTGTCCTCTAGAAAGAATCCTTCTCAAATAACTTCCTAAACTGTGGTATCTAGATGTGGGTAGAATAATTTATCTATGTTTCAATCTTTAAAATGGGCAGCAAAGCCAATATTTTTTGTGGCAAAAAAGTGGGGTTGGAGCTGTTCACCTGACTTTGTTTGGGAAGAGAAATACATGTTACAGTTATTAAATTAATTTAATGTAATTTTAGATTTGTAAGGTCACCCAATTCAAAATGAATCTAGACAGCATATAGTATTGTTACTCCTCATTTTAAGAATATAGATTGATGGATTAAAAAGTGAATTTGACACTGGCAAATATGTATTTATGTATATATTATATTAGATTTTTATCCCACCTTTATTATTTTGTAAGTAATAAGCCAGTGAATATCTCCTCCCCACCCATAACAATTCTCTGACACGGGCTGAGCTGGGGCAGAATCCAAAATCACGCAGTGACTTTCATACCTACTGCAGAACTAGAACTCACAGCCTCCTAATTTCTAGATCAGCAACTTTAACTACTACACCAGACTGACTCTAATCTATTGTAGATATTCACAAGTATGAATGGCCTGAGGAGTCTACTGTTCCCAGAAAACATTCATCTTATTGTAATTCTTTGTTTTCCTGCTACAGTTCAGTCACACAAAGCAGGGGGGAAATATTCATTACAATTTATCAACAGTATCAACAGTAGAGACCTTCAAATTTCTAGGTTCTACTATATCACATGACCTGAAATGGACAGCTAACATCAAAAACATCATCAAAAAAGCACAACAAAGAATGTTCTTTCTGTGCCAACTCAGAAAGCTCAAACTGCCAAAGGAGCTGCTGAAATAGTTCTACAGAGGAATTAATTGAGTCTGTCATCCACACCTCTATAACTGTCCGGGTTGGTTCTGCAACCCAACAGGACAGACACAGACTTCAGAGGATAATTAGGACTGCAGAAAAAACAATTACTACCCACCTGCCTTCAATTGAGGACCTGTATATTGCACGAGTCAAAAAGAGGGCTGTGAAAATATTTACAGACCCCTCACATCCTGGACATAAACTGTTTCAACTCCTTCCCTCAAAATGACGCTATAGAGCACTGCACACCAGAACAACTAGACACAAGAACAGTTTTTTCCCAAAAGCCATCACTCTGTTAAACAAATAATTCCTTCAACACTGTTCAACTATTTACAAAGTGTACACTACCATTACTGTTAGTCTTCTCATCACTCCTTATCACCCATCCCCTCCCACTTGTGATTGTAGGACTGTAACTTTGTTGCTTGTATCCTTATGATTTATATTGACTGTGTCCTAGTATGATTTGATTGTTGATTGTACTCGATGACTATCATTAAATGTTGTAAATTATGATTCTTGATTCTTAACAAATGTACCTTTTCTTTTTGTATACTGAGAGTAATTACACCAAGACAAATTCCTTGTTTGTCCAATCACACTTGGCCAATAAAGTATTCTACATTTCTGTGGGTTATCCATCAGGATTACAAAGCATTGAAAGCATGATACAACGCCAAAACAATTGTTTTGTATGACTCACCATCTTTAATCTGTCTTCATTCAGATGAATTTAAATGTCCCCTGTCCAAATAGGATAATTTTAGAGTGTGCATAGTGTTATGTACTGGGCATGGGTCGAAATAACTGGAGACAGTCTTTGAACGGTGAACTTCAGCTCTTTATTTGCATAGTGACTTGAATAACAACAACAGTTAACTCTGNAGAACGCTAGCCCTTTTAACCAATAGGAACTCTTAGTTAAAGACCAATCAGGTTCATTAGAGCTGACCAATCCTGGTCTAGCTGCCTGACAGCCAATCAGAAGTGCAGGGCCAGAACCCTGC
>BHEV01037831.1:0-13933 GCA_004319985.1 Emydocephalus ijimae
TTAGTTCATCCACAAGCGATGCCATCATGAAAAGAGAAACTTTTCCCAAAACAACCACCCAAGTATTTTTAATCAAAAATCATTCCAAAAAAGTTCCAAAAATTAATACTTTTTTTCCTTCTTCTACTTCTCTTTCTGGGGTTACTGTTTAATCAAAGAGGTCCAATTACCATATGTCTTTCTTTGGGATTCTGGGCAATCTCCTCCTTTTTCAGCTTCTGCTCCAATTTTTTTCCCCTCTCCCTTCCCACTTACAACAACATTTTTTTTTTTAAATGATCAGAAATCCATACCTCCAATAAGGGTTTTCCGATTTCTTAAATTATTAAGTCCAATGTCCAAAAAGTCTTTTGTCCCTTGGCTTCAACTTTCAAAATAATTCACCTTCAGTGCCCAAATAAATTTCAAATCTTCATCTGCTGTTCTATGGGGTGGGAGAGTGAAGAAAAAAAACGTTTCCCTTTAACAGCTTTCTCCGCCGCTTTCCGATCTTCTTAGGGATACAATGTATCCTCCAGCAATTCAGACAGTTCAGTTCAGGGAGTTTAAGAGATGTTGATTGATCCGGCTCAGCCAGCACTTTCACTTTTCTTGCTTCCTCCAGCACAATCTTTCCCGGTTGCAGGCTTCTTCGTGGCGGCCATTACTGACCGCCGCTCCACCACCTCAGGAAAAAGGGGTTTTTCCAGACGAGGAGGGGGTCTGCAACACCCCCAACCCCCTGTCCGGCTCCCCTCTCTCTTCGGCTGCCTTTACAGGGCAGCCATATCCCCCTGACCCATTTGGATCGGGGGCACCTTGGTGGCAAGCGCAGTAGGAATTGCGAACAGTCACGAATTCCTGCTGCCACCCAAGCCACACAGAACCAGAAGTCTGTGATCTCAAGATTCTTGGTATGACTGAACCAGGAAGAGAAGAGGTGTTATGCCCTTGGACAAGAATATGTGGTTATGTCAGGAAATTGATAAATTTTGTTCCTCTTAAAAAAAAAATCAAGACATTATATAGGATTAGATCCCCTCTTTTACTTTACCCTTCGGACAATCCTGTGTGATCATTTACTTTGTCATGTACTGATTGGCCTAAAGTCGTCTAAGGCAGTGGTCGCCAACTGGTGGGCCGGGGACCACTGGTGGTCCGTGAGAAAATGTTAGTGGTCCGCAGAGAAATGTCCCCTCCCAAAGCAATTAATCCAGACTGTGTGGGAACACAAAGCTATGCCACCCACATGGCCCGTGGGAGCACAAAGCTTGCATCGCTTGCATTGCGAACAACACGAGGAAGTGAGGTGAAGGGGGAAAGAGCAGAGGAGGGGGAAACTTGCCCCATTTGCCCCACGTGCCTGGCCTGGCCACTGGGCTGCTTCTTTCCACTTCTTTCTTCTTCTGCTTTTGGCTGCATGCAAGGAAAGCAGCAGAAGTCTTTCTTTCTCTCCCCCAAACTCCACCAGAAATGAGTCTTTGGGACCCTACAAGGCCTCCTGCTCCAAGAGGCTGTGCTGGCAAAGACTCATTTCTGGCAGAGTTTGGGGGAAAAAAAAGAAAGACTTCTGCTGCTTCTGCTGCTTTTCTTGCATGAAACCCAAAGTCTCTCTCTCTCCCCCTGAGAATGGAGCTGGAGATGGTATCCTGCAATCCCAAATAAAGAATGATTGATCGGTAGGAAAATGGGGTGGGGAATTTTCCTGCAGACTTTTTGGGGATTTAAAATGATGAGTTTGGTGGTCCCTGAGGTCCAAAAGGTTGGCGAGCCCGGTCTAAGGATGGACATGGCTGACTGAGGATTTGATGTTGCGTCCTTCCAATGTTAGTCTTATCCATTCCAGTGGTGGGATCCTACCTGTTCCACTATTGGTTCGGTGATCGCACACGTGCATGCACACCTAATGCAGGCACACTTTACGCTTGAACACCTTACGCCCCACACCACCTGAGGACTGCAGCACCAATCAGATGAGAGGAGAAAGAAGAGAAAAGTGCAGGGGTGGGTGAAACGGCCGATCCTATGCTTTTCTCTTCTTTCCCCTCTTGGCTTTCAAGAAGAGATTGGACTACCATTTGTCAGAAATGATGTAGGGTCTCCCACTTGGGGGGGGTTGGACTAGATGACCTACAAGGTCCCTTCCAACTTTGATTATCTGTTAGCTGATTGGAGGCTTTGTTTCCTCCTCTCAGCTGATCGTGGGAGGCTTTTTTTTTTTTTTACTACCGGTTCGGGGGAACCGGTGCGAACTGGTAGCATACCACTACTGAACCATTCTCACCTTTCCTTCCTTAACCAAAGCATCTCCAGAAGAGTTAGAGGTGCAGTACATGAGCAGCCATGACCTTTATGGGTTAGGACCTTGTTTAGGCCATCATTCTTTGATCGCCTGTTGTCAGGATAGTTATATCATCTGTCCCTTCCAACTCATCTTCTTGGCTGGGTTTCATGCTGACTCAGAGACCAAGGAACATCTCCAAAGTTCCACCTAAGTATCTCCTGGATTCATGAACTCTACTCCACCTCTTTTTCCAGCATCTGCCTCACATGCTTTGCCAGAGGTCAGGGAATCAAGAGCAGGAAATAGAATGCTTTTCATAAAAGGGAACACTAAACAGGACTGGGTTAAATTCAGGGGTGGTATTCAGCCAGTTCTGACAGGTTCTGGAGAACCAGTAGAAGAAATTTTGAATAGTTCAAGAGAACCGATAAATATCACCTCTGACTTGCCCTGCCCCATCTATTCTCTGCCTCCCATTGAGACCCAGCTGATCGGCTGGGTCTCCTTTTGTTGCCCTGCACAGGAGAACAGAGGCTGAAAGCAGGTTAGCGGGGTGGGGAGGAAATGGGATTTTGCAGTATATCCTTCCCCTGTCACACCCACCAAGCCACACCACATATTCAATTTTAAAAAATGGAATACCACCACTAGTTAAATTCTTGTTTGAGGAAGATAGGGTAGCATCTGCTGGAACAGCAAAAGTTAGGTTTTCAATAAGCTAATGTACACTAATTTAGGAGTAACCAGATGCACAGTAACTTAGAGGGGACCATCACATCTGTCTGAGGCAAAGTGAAACTTTGAGACTTGTGGACTTCAACTCCCAGAAATTACATTTTTTTTACAGCTTCAATCTCAACAATAGAAGCGCACACAACAGATACAAACTCAATGTTAACCACTCCAAACTTGATTGCAGAAAGTACGGACTTCAGCAACAGAGTGGTCAATGCCTGGAATGCACTACCTGACTCTGTTGTTATATCCTCTAACCCCCACTCCTTTAACCGCAAAGTATCCACTATTGACCTTACCCCATTCCTAAGTGCTCTGTAAGGGGCGTGCATGAGTGCACCATCGTGCCTCCCGTCCCTGTCCTATTGTCCCCATTTAATCGTACCTATTTTCTGTGTTCTTACTCATGTTTATAGTTATACCTATTATTTTGCAAGCTATTGACAAATCAAATCAAATCAATAAATAAATAAATTCTGGGAGTTGAAATCTTAAAATCTTAAAAGTTGCCAAGTTCGGGGACCCCTGCCTTAAGCACTGCGCCACCCCATCCTGGCTGTCTTCTTTTCCTGGTTTTCTCGGCTTAGAAGCAAAACTCTCTGCAGGCCAGTCTTAAGTGCTTGCTAGAGAGCAATATAGAAATCCAATAAATATGCTAATTAATTGCCAACCCACCCAGGGCCTGTATTCAGAAATTATTTCAGTGTAATTTATGGAAGAACATAAGAAAGTGCCTTAAACCAAATCAGACTTGGATCGAGACTTGCGTGGGCTATTCCAGTTGGCAGCTTCTCAGGCAGAGAAGTGTTTTCCCATCTCTAGCTATTGGCTCTGATAATGCAGTTATAGCAGAGCTTAATTTTGCATCTTCTGCAGGTCCAGAGGTCCTCTGTCATGCCCCCAATCCAGAGAGTTTGCCTATTTAAATAATGTCCTTTAGGCCTACGTGCTTGGTAAATTCTGAATTTGATGCTACTCTTTTCAAAAAGTTTGCTGTTTTCATTTTATTTTCTTATTTTGCAAATAGTTTTGTGCACCCCTAGATGGACCAGAATAATACATTCTTTTTCTCTCCCTCCCCTCCTTTCCTTTCTGCTTCTCACACCCTCACACATATAAATGCCACTTGCTGTTATGTTTTCCAAAGCCGTTCACCCTGTGAAAAAACAAACCCATAAAATACTGTCACAGAATAACATTTCAAACCAATGAAGTAACATCGTCTAAATAAACCACATGACAGGATAAGACAAACCAAAGAATTACACAGCAGTGACTTCATGCCAGGGTCAAAAAAAAAAAGTGCTTAATTTTCAAAAAAGTGAAAAGCAAAATGTCAAAACATTTCTCCTCGGTCTGGAATGTTAGCTAAAGGAAGCAGGCCTTCAGTACAGATTAAAACAGGACACAGCTCACAATCGGTTGCAGAGGTTGGCTTCAAAAATGTTAGCAACCGTTTCTCTGCCTGGTTGCTGGGTGGGCGTGGCCATGGTGGGCGTGGCCTAGCCAGCCTCCTGCACCATTGGGGCGGCGCTTTTGCCCTCCCCAGACTCTGGAGGCCTTGCTCGAGCCTCCAGGAGGGCGAAAATGGCCTCCCCAGGGTCTGGGTCCATTTCCGTCCTTCCTGAACTTCCATTTTTCACCCTCCCTGAGTCTCCGTGCACACCCTGCACTTACCTGCATCCAAACCAGGATGCGTGAGGACTCCTGGGAGGGGTGGGTGGAGCCAGCCAGGAGTGGGATTTGGGGGTTCTCTGAACTGCATGGAATCTTAGCTCCCAAACCCCTGCGAACCCCCAGCAGCCCACCCCTGATCTGTTGTGAAATAAATGTGTCTTCTCTGGATTTTGAAAGACTATAAGAAATGTTGCATAGAACCGGCCTATGCAGAAAGAGAAAAATGACAGGACGCTCTAGTGTTCCAAATATATTTGCTTATATATAAAAAATGTACACTGCCCAAGACTCGGTGATTCTGGGGCCTGGGCGGTTCATAGATAAAACACATGGAAGAATAAAATAATGCAATGGTAACAAATAAAGAACAAAAGTTGCACAAAGCTGTCAACAACCAAAACAAACCCACAGGTCTTCAAAACCCTCCATAATATCAACACACTTATGTCCCAGAATTCATTGTTTGTTTGATACTCAATGGATGAGCTAGAATTTGTCAGTCTCGGCTGCCTTGTGACTTATTACATTATTCCTTATGGTAAAAAATGGTTTTGTACTCATCATCTTTGGAACTGATCGCATCTCCTGGAATCAATTAACAATGAGTAGCAAGATATCACTGCATTATATATTTGATATGTGGCCCAAGGCAATTCCTCTTCACTCAGTGCAGCTCAAAAGGTTGGACAACAATGTACTCCATGTACCCATGTACCACGCCTAGAATACTGCATCCAGTTTTGGTCACCACACTATTAAAAAGATGTTGAGACTCTAGAAAGAGGGCAGAGAAGAGCAACCAAGGTGGTTAGGGGATTGGAGGCTGCATATGAAGAACAGTTACAGGAACTGGGCCTGGCTAGTCTAGTAAAGAAAAGGACCAGGGGAGACATGATAGCAGTCTTCGAATATCTGAGGGGCTGCCACAGAGAGGAAGGGGTCAAGCTATTTTCTAAAGCACCTGAAGGCCAGACAAGGAATAATGCATGGAAACTGAACAAGGAGAGATTCAGCCTGAAAATAAGGAAAAAAATTTCTGACAGAGAGAACAGTCATCAACCAATGGAAACGCTTGCCTTCAGAAGTTGTGGGAGCTTCATCAATGGAAGCTTTCAAGAAGACACTGGACTGCCATCTGTCAGAAATGGTGTAGGGTCTGCTTGGGCAGGGGTGGGGGCTGGACTAGATGACCTGCAAGGTTCCTTCCAATTCTGCATCTATATCTAAATATACTTACCACATGGCTTCTGGGCCATCTGTCTCGCCCCAACTGAAGCAGTTACCAAGTTGTGATCCTAATAAATACTGTATATCTATGGAGGTCGGAACTGAAGAAGCTTCTTGAATGAGAAGCGAAATGTTTTCAAGGAAAAAAACCAAGAAAGTCCAGTTGCCTTTTGAAAAAGCATCTTTGGGATATAAATGCTGTACTAAAATGGATGATTCTAAAACTGCTCTAATTTTTACTATATTCCAGAATTTACAGTGAGAGTATTTTTTAGAATTAGAAATGTATATACAGCAATTATATTCTTATTAAGACTCTGAAACCATGTTTGATTTTAAGATTTTGTTGGCCTTCTTACTCTCCACTGTTCACAGACCTGGAAAGTGGCTTAGCGAGGGAATGAGATAAGGCATACATTCCAAAGATAGCTTCTCTTTAGATAGATACAGTCTCAATATAGTTAGAGGCCTTGGCAAGGAAGGAAGGAAATTCTTTACATGGAGTGTAAGGATGAAATGGGAAATCGGTGACTGAATAAGAGGATGATATATTCTATAGCAGGGGTCGCCAACCTTTTGGACCTCAGGGACCAACAAACTTATCATTTTAAATCCCGCCAGGACCAGAGACCCTGGGAAAATCCCCCCAAAAGTCTGCAGGAAAATTCTCCACCCCATTTTCCTAACAATCAATCATTCTTTATTTGGGATCGCAGGATATTGTCTCCAGCTCTGTTATGCACCAGGAGGGGGGGGAAGAGAGAAAGAGAGAGACTTTTGGCTTCATGCAAGGAAAGCAGCAGAAGCAGCAGAAGTCTTTCTTTCTCTCCCCCAAACTCTGCCAGAAATGAGTCTTTATGAGTCTTGTCACGCCAACGCAGCCTCTTGGAGCAGGATGCCTTGCAGGGTCCCAAAGACTCATTTCTGGCGGATTTTGAGGGAGAGAAAGAAAGACTTTTGCTGCTTTCCTTGTGTGCAGCCAAAAGCAGAAGAAAGAAGCGGAAAGAAGCAGCCCTGGTGGCCAGGCCAGGCACATGGGGTGAGTGGGGCAAGTTCTCCCACTCCTCCCTTTCCCCCCTCTCCTCACTACCTTGTGTTGTTTGCAATGCAAGGGACACAAAAAATAAACCATTTAAATCATATGGCTGACTGGTTTCTTTGATCCCAGATTAGAAATGAACTTGGGAAGGCCTAAAACTTTCCATACTATGTTTGGTTCAAGTCAAGCTTTCTTTCTTCCTTGTCACTTTGTGGAAATGTGCACTCTGCGTTGTTTCCTTGACAAAAATATGAACGTGGTTTGTGTTCCGAACTAGCAGGCTCGTAATCCTGCAATCCTGATTGGTCCGTCAACAGCGGGTCGTGATTGGTCACTCCAGACTGATCCGATTGGCTAGTTAACGGGCTGCCGCGATTGGACGCTCTAAGCGCGGCAAGCTTGAATCATTGTCATTGGATGCTTTGGCAGCAGCCAGCTCTATAAAAGGAGCTGCTGCTGCCAGGCTCATTGCTCTGTTCTGAAGTCACTAATAAAGAGTTGAAGTTACTATCCGATGTCTCGTCTCCGTTATTACGCCCATCCTCCAAAATATTACAGTTTGCCGTTGTCTTTTTTCTTTGTTTTCTTTCCAGCCTTAGGTTATAAATGCAGGATTCCTTTGTGGTCTGTTATCTAAAAGCCGGCAATGCTTTGCATTTTTTCCCCAAGCAACCAAGGTCAGTTGGGTGTGAAGAAAAGAGGAATAGTATGAGCCGCAATTAATCCACTGAACTGAATTTCGGTGACTTTTTGATTCCATGGAAATGAAATAAAATCAATTATTTTTTCTCCTCCTTGCATTGACTTTGGGAAGGGTGGCGGCTTCCTGGAAGTCATTCAAAGGACAAGTACACCACAGGCAGAGGTGGTATTCAGCAGGTTCTGTCCTGTTCTGGAGAACCGGTGGTGGAAATTTTGAGTAGTTCGGAGAACCAGTAAAAACCATCTCTGACTGGCCCCGCCTCCATCTATTCTCTGCTTCCAGAGTCCCAGCTGATTGGCTGGGTCTTCTTTGGTTGCCCTGCAGGGAGAACGGAGCTGGAAAGCAGATTAGTGGGGTGGGGAGGGAATGGGAATTTTACAGTATCCTACTCCTGCCATGCCCACCAAGCCATGCCACACCCACCAAGCCACACCCACAGAACCGGTAGTAAAATGCTTTAAATCCCACCACTGACAGCCCCTCCACCTCGCCCCCAAGAAGCTTCTCGCCCTATTCCTGACCTACATCTGCAGGAGGGCTAAAAAACAACAACAACAAGGCAAGATAGCAGCCACAATGGTGTAATTGAAGTCATGGCCCAGGGATTTTATCCTGCAACTATATCCACTATCTTGAGCAAAGGACACATGACATTCTTCAACTACAACATGATCCCACTGTCATGTCTTTTCTTTTGCTATGGGTTCAGGAATTGAGTGGGGGCTACCTAGGGTCTGTGTGATGCTTGTTCCACATCATCTTATCAGTTTATCAACTCTGATAAAAGTTGTAGGTGCTCCAACACTTGAGATTTTAAAGATGAGATTGGACAGCAATAGCAACAGTACTTAGACTTATATGCCGCTTTACAGTGCTTTAAGCGATTTACAGAGTCAGCCTCTTGCCCCCAACAATCTGGGTCTTCATTTTACCAACCTCGGAAGGATGGAAGGCTGAGTCAATCTTGAACTTGGTGAGATTTGAACAGCTAAATTGCAGGCAGCTGGCAGTCAGCAGAAGTAGCCTGCAGTAATGCACTCTAACCAGGAGGGGGCTAATAATGATTCTCTCTGGTTCAGGTGAACCGGTATCTAATTTTATGGCTGGTTCGGCAAACGGGCAATCCAACCCCTGACTGGCCCCATCCATCCTGCCCCATCCCTCCCAGGAGTCTCCTCACGGCCCATTTTGGATGCAAGGTAGGCGCAGGGCCTGCACAGAAGCTCTTGGAGAGCAAAAAACGGCCCTTCCAGAGGCTCCAGAAGGCCAGAAACAGACCCATTTTTGGCCTCCAGAGGGCCTCCAGACCCCAGGGAGGCCTTTTTCACCCTCCAGAGGCTTGAGGAAAGCCTCCACAGCCTGGTGAGGGCAAAAACATACCTCCCCGCCATGGTGCAGGATGCCGACTAGGCCATGTTCACCCAGCAACTGGATAGAGAACCAGTTACTAAATTTTTTGAAGCCCAATCCTGACTCTAACCACTGTGCCACCATGGCTCAGTAGTACAGGGCAGTAGTTCTCAAACTTTTCTTCCTCACGGGCCCCCTTTAAATACCTTTTCAGGCCACAGAACTGCAAGCCTTAACTCGAGATCTAAATCATAATGTTTCTTCAAGCCTTCGCAGATCCCCTGGGAAGACATCATGGCCCCCCTCAGGGATCCGCAGACGACAGGTTGAGAAACCCCTGGTAAAAGTTCTCCTGCTTGAGCAGGGGGTTGGACTAGAAGAGCTCCCAAGGTCCCTTCCGACTCTGTTATTCTGCATTCTGTAATTATCTTGCATAGTATCTCTCCTGGTTGCTGCTAGCAATGGGATGGGCAAAATATTCTTTGAGCTGCAAATTATAGGCTCAGCTGGGCAGGGTTCCCCGAGGGGGAACTCTCTGAAGCAAAGCTGAATTTCTAGGAACTGTCGTGCCCTCCGATCAGTTTTATTTAGGGCTGAAAAGGAATGGAGCAAGACACATTCATCAGACCTAATTCTTCACCATACCTCTAGCTGTGCCAGAATCTCTTTCTACTTAGGGTTTACATTGGTGCTGTGAGCAACTGACAGCGGCTGAGACTGGAATCTGTAGTGGATGGTTCTTTTGGCCAAATATCTTCTGGAAGCAAGACTCAGTTCTCCTGTGATAAAAGGCGTGGACACTCCAAGAGTGTTCTTGAGGTCACAAGTACCTGCTTATGATGAACAGCTGTCAGCTGTGGCTGGGATAGGTCTTTGCCTAGCTTCATCTAGTGCACCAATTGCATTGTTTCCTTGACCGGGAGCCTTTCAAACAGTCGCCCTCACCCTGGTCACCTCACATTTTGACTACTGTCATGTGCTCTACATGGGGCTGCCCTTGAAGGCTACTTCAATGCTTTAGCTGGTCCAGAATTGAGTGGCATGGACAGTGAGGGGTATGGGTCAGTGCGCCCATGGGATACCTCTGCTTTGCAAACTGCACTGGTTTTTGAGTCTTCACATTATGTGTCCAACGTATTAAAAATGACCCTGGTCATTTAATGCCCTGAGTGAAAACTCTGCACTGATCGATTAAATCTGGTTTTTTTTTCCCTTGGCTGTCTTTGGCTTTCTCAGGAGACTTCTTCCACACTAAAGTTCAAAAGCAGCAATACGTTTTCTTTTTATTCTGTTTTCACATCCATGCAGTGTCACAGGAAAATACACTGCTTGTGCAATTCTGATATTTGTAACACACACACACTGATTAAAACCCTTCAAAGAGTTGATAAGAGTTGCTCCTAAATTAGCTGATAAACATGTTGCAATTCTACTCTGATGATGCAATTCTCTCCTTGTTTTCTACAGGCATGAAATGGGCACTAAGAACCTTGAAATTCTACTGTAATGAAGTGATTAAACTGTTTCAACTCCTTCCCTCAAAATGACGCTATAGAGCACTGCACACTAGAACAACTGGACACAAGAACAGTTTTTCCCCGAATGCCATCATTCTGCTAAACAAATAATTCCCTCAACCCTGTTCAACTATTACAAAGTCTGCACTACTATTACTGTTAATCTTCTCATCACTCCTTATCACCCATCCCCTCCCACTTGTGACTATATGACTGTAACTTTGTCATTTGTATCCTTACGATTCATATTGACTGTTCCCTAGTATGATTTGGTTGCTTGTTGTATTCTATGACTATCATTAAGTTTTGTACCTGATGATTCTTGACTCTTGACGAATGTATCTTTTCTTTTATGTACACTGAGAGCATTTGCACCAAGATAAATTCCTTGTGTGTCCAATCACACTTGGCCAATAAAACTATTCTACTCTACTCTACTCTACTCTACTCTACTCTACTCTACTCTATATTAACTATGATAAATTTCAAGTTTTAGTTTTTTCCAAAAAAAGACAAGCGGACAATTAAATTTCCTTAGGACTTTGTCTGGTACCCCAAAATGCACCCTTAATGCAATCTGGAGTCTTGAAGCTAACATGCCACATATTAAGGCTACGTCTGAACCAGGAGTCTAATCCCAGGACTTGGAATTATGCTTGACCTATGGGCCTGATGTCTCTGCTGTTGTCAGACAGCTACCAATCTCATTAGCACCATATGTAGAAGAACTTTGTGGTCTGAGTATTTAGGCCAATTAATCCTTGAGAACATCTACTCAGAAATAAAAAAAAGTAAAAGAAAGAGTTAGGAACATTGATCACTAAAGTGATATCACTAGTGCTCTTGAATTCTATCACCAAATGTTAGATAGCCCCAGAGATGGGATTCAAAAATCCCAGGAACTGGTTCGCTGCCCACTTGCTGGGTGGGTGTGGAGCTTCTGGGAGGGCTGTTTTTCACCCCCAGAGTCCGGAGGCTTCCCTCGGGCCTCTGGAAAGGTGAAAACAGCCTCCCCCAGAGTCTAGAGGCCCTCCAGAAGCCGGAAATAGGCCCATTTCTGAATGTCCGGAAGGCCTGCTTTTCATCCTCCCACAGCCTCTGCACTTATCTGCATCCAAAAGGGGCCATGTGGAGACTCCTGAGAGGGGCGGAGTGGGGTGGGCAAGGCCAGCCAGTCAGTCCAACTACTGGTTTGGAGAAACAGATGTAATTTTAACATCCGGTTCACATGAACTCGTCCGAACCAGCTGAATTCCACCCCTGGATAGCCCCAAGCTCTGTGCAGGAGCTTTATACCATCCTAGTCAAATGGCTATCCAGCCTATTTTGGAAAACCTCCAGGGATGGAGCACCCAGAACTTCAGGATACAAGCTATTGCTGTGATTAATTGTTCTCACTGTCAGAAAAAAAAAATACAGGCTTACTTCTAGCTTGAATCTATATAACCTAATCCAATGGCCTCCAACCTTTTGGGTACCAGGGATCAGTTCCATGTGAAGAAGTTTTGCCTGCTGCAGGCATCCCTCTGAGGGGGATCTACTTGTTTACACGGACCGGTTTCTGGCAGGCTGCAGCCTGGTGCCAGCCCATGGATTGGGGGTTCAAGACCGCTCATCTAATCCTAAGAAAATTTAGATTGGCTTTAATGAGCCTGCTTTAATATCCTCCTATCAGTACTGCTGGTGGGAAGATTCCATGTGACTCCTCATTTACAGAGACTTTGTCCTTTTGGATCCAGGGAGGTAGAAACTGTTGCTCATGTCCTCACGTGGTGGTGTTTTTATGGAGCCCCAAGATATTTATTTATTTAATTAATTAATTTGTCAAACGTGTACAAGATTAAAAGTGTAGGTATGAACATAAACATGACCAAAAGAAGTAAATACAGATAAATGGGGACAGTAAGACAGGGATGGTAGGCACGCTGGTGCACTTTTGCACGCCCCCTTTAAGGACCTCTTAAGAGGGGTGAGGCCCATGGGGTGAGGCCCATGGTAGACAGTTTGAGGTGGAAGTTGTGAGGGGTTGAGGCTGTAACAACGGAGTCTTGTACGGCGTTCCAGACATTGACCACTCTGTTGCTGAAGTCGTATTTTCTGCAATTGAGTTTGTATTGGTTTATCTTGAATTTGTATCAGTTGTTTGCCTGTGTATTGTTGTGATGGAGGCTGAAGAAGACGTTGATGGGTAAGACGTTATAACAGACAATATGCTATGATTTCCCCAATCATCTCTAAATTTGAGAGAAATACTGATAAATTTTATGATCATTCTTTTGTAATGGATGCTAACTCTAAACTCACATTCCAGGTGGCCAAATATCTTCATCAGGTCATACAATTACATAAAACTTTGGGAGTTGAAGTCCACAAATCTTAAAGGTACCAAGCTTGGAGACACCTGCTGTACATAAATGAGATCATGTGGGAAAGGCTTTCTTGAGAGAGAAAAGATGAGTTTCAGCTATTCAGCTTTCACCACAAGGAATTGGTTTATTCATGGAATTAGTGGCTGGAGAATTCTGGGATTAGAAGTCTTAAAATTGCCAAGGTTGGACATCCCTGTACAATATGATAACTGAGGTTAGTACTAAACTTTGATGGGTAACAAGGATGATTTGCTGTGCCAACTTAGCATGTTTAGTTAATTTGTGATTCTATATGATGCGTGAATCCAAAAAGTTAATTCAGTAACTAAATTACCTATCCATCCATCCATCCATCCATCCATCTATTTACAGTATCTATCTATCTATCTATCTATCTATCTATCTATCTATCTATCTATCTATCTATCTATGTCTGTCTGTCTGTCTGTCTGTCTATCTATCTACCTACCTATCATCTCTCTATCATCTCTCTCTATCTATCTATCTATCTATCTATCTATCTATCTATCTATCTATCTATCTATCTTTCATCTATCTACCTATCTACTTACCTACCTATCTATCATCTCTCTATCATCTCTCTCTCTCTCTCTCTCTATCTATCTGTCTGTCTATCTATTCATCTATCTATCTATCTTTCATCTATCTACCTATCTACCAGCTACCTATCTATCATCTCTCTATCATCTATCTCTCTATCTATCATCTCTCTATCATCTATCTATCTATCATCTCTCTATCATCTATCTATCTCTCTATCTATCATCTCTCTCTCTCTCTATATATATATATATTTATCTATCTATCTATCTGTCTTTCATCTTTCTACCTATCTACCTACCTACCTACCTATCATCTCTCTATCATCTATCTCTCTATCATCTCTCTATCTCTCTATCTATCATCTATCTATCATCTCTCTATCATCTATCTCTCTATTATCTTGCGGCTCAATGGCGGCTGCTACGGCAGCACGGCGTGCAGCGGGAGAGTTGTCCCGAGAGTTCACTCGCTTTAAACCGGAGATTTACC
>BHEV01037833.1:0-28000 GCA_004319985.1 Emydocephalus ijimae
AACCAATCAGAAGTGCAGGGCCAGAACCCTGCACTTTACCCCAAGCTTGGACCTTTATTGCATTTATTGTATGCACAACACTTACCATTCCTTCCTTCTGAGAGCCTTCAGTAAAAAGCGTATGCTTCTGACAGAATGAATTTATGATCTTCTCCAATCATCTGGGCTCTTTGCAAAACTTCAGTAGGTGGCAGCGTCTAGTTGATAAATGTTTTGTTATCTAAGTGATCTCACTTAGTGCAACTGTTGCAATATTAATCTCAGGATTTAGGATCTTCTTTTCCAGGATGGAAAAATGTTGCCATCCTGCTTGGCATTTGCTCATGAGAACTGACAACATCATTATGGAGTGCAAGCCTTCCTTCCTTTCATCGCATGCGTGTTATGTGAGGCCAAAGGAGGATGGGGCAGAATGTTAGCAGAATTTTATGGAAGCAGAGAAGAAATGAACCTGATTTATGTTTGGAGACTAAAGGTACGTATTTTAAAGGTACATCTGGGAAATGAATAGCCCAGGGAAACAACGGATGGACTCACTCTGCTTTTGCAGCCTATCAATAGTAGAAACAGTTGATGCTTCTTCAAAACCTCCATCTAACTTCTGTTCGGCAATCATAAATAGAAATCATAGGGTTGACCAGGCATGCATACAAATAGAATTGGACCACAGTCTTCAGCCCAGTGACATGACTACATAGCATGGGTTTTCTTGAATTCTCATTTTGTCTACCTGACCTTTACTTGAGTCTCTATAAACTTACATCGAAAAGGGAAAATTGGCTTGGCATTGTTTTGCATTTGTCTCACAGAAGCAATTTGTTCTTTCTCCCTCCCCTCCCCTCTCCTCCCCCCCCCAAAAAAACCAAACAAACAAAAACCCTGCTATGTCTGGAAACTTATTTCCAGTGCTTGCAGATAGAAATAGTAAGTAGTTTTATTTTTTAAAAAAGAGATGTTAGAGGTAATTGGTAGTAGTAGTGATAACTATATACTGCCAGCAGGTATTCCCAGTATGTGAGGATTTACACATTGGCTGAATTCACATACAGTAATAATGTCATGTGCAGTTGCAACCATGGTTTTTGAAGAAGAAATAGAATCCTACAATGTCATGAATCATCATTTACAAACCACAGTGACTGGCCTCAAACATGCTAATCAACCAACAGGCAACAAAAGCACAGAAATAGCCAACATTTTGGGGTCAAATGTCACACTTAACAATTTAATGAAGCCCAAATCTCTGCATCTTTGCTAGCAACTAACTTTTTAATATGGTTCATACATAACTTGGACTTATCAATTCCCCCTCTCCTCCTCTTCCACATATCCCAAGGCCGTGATTTTTTTTTTCTCTCCACACCAGGAAATTTGTTAACTAAATTACAATCTACTAAAGCAAACCACTAACAATTTGAAGCTACTTTCTTTCTATAAAAGATGAGCAATAATCACAGTTTTCTCAGGTGAATTCATATTGTTTACAATTAAAATATTGCATTCTTTCAAAGTCTATGTACCAAATGATTTCAAAGAAAAATTTGTTGCCAATGTACCATCTACTCAAGGTGTTGTCAAGAAATACAGCCCCGTTAGCAAAAATAGAAATTGGGCAATTCTTCCATATTTTCACCTCATCTTTTACCTTCAGCTCAAATTACTGGCTTCCCTCCTTTCAATAGTCAGTCCAGATGATAAAGAGTCAATCGGAAGATATCCAAATTTGGGTCAAGACAAAAATGGGATGCATCAGCAAGAATACAAACTCACAACTGGCCAAGTACTAGCTTGATGATCAGGTCAATATTTGGGGATATTGGAAGGTATTTGAATGTAATTCTCTCTAAACAATTGAGGCAATAGATTAAAAAAAGACAATTCTGGATCCTTTGTTCTCCAAGATATGATTTTCTTTCCAACAATCTAAAAAAAAAAATTGTGATTCTTTAGTCAAACATTAAAAGCACAACTAAATATGAATGTTTGAATTTTTCTAAATGGCAATCTAGCTGACTTCTGAAGATATGCATGCCTGTTAATAGAATATACTGCAATATTTTTGTGCAGATCCAAACTCTATCTTTTTTATGTTCAGGTATCAAAACAAAAAACATTACAAAACATTATGCATCTCTCAAAGGAAATGCTTGTATCAGATTAGGTGAGGGTTCAAATTGACACGCTTGATAAGAGCTGCTACCTGTTATTTCTTCATTGCCATTTGCAGATTCCTCCCTTTCACTACCAAGCAAACATCCATCAGAAGATCTTATAATAATTCATAGGATTTCACTGCCAAAGACCTTTAAACAATGGTTTGATACAATACAGTATGCTTTCTTCCAGTAGCTGTTTTATTCTATTCCATGTATTTTAAAGTATGTAATTATTTAAATCTCTCCTTTAGTTACCACTTTCCCATCATTTCATTTAAAAGGCATCACAACGAACCCAAATCATATTGTTTATTGCCTTTTCTTTCTCTACAATGTTAGCAAATGCTTCGCTTCTGAGCCCTGGAGGTGAAACTCCTCAAAGTACTTCAAGGTTATGAATTGCAAAACTCTGCCTTTCTATTATTTCTCGGAAAGCAAGAAAGAAGAGAGTAGTACATTGGATTAAAAAAAAAAAAGCCCTCAATTGTATGGCTCAGCTAATAACAAGGAATTCTTTAACTGCACCTAAAAAGCAAGTCAGCTTTTACATAAATAGAGGAGTAGAGAGTGAAAGAAAGACAACAATAATGCCAAAGCCATAATTTTCAACAAGAATTCAGGGAAATGCAGAACTGGGCAACGATGATAAACAGCATAGAAAGTAACTAAAAAACAACAACAACTTAGAATTAAGCATCTGATGCAGTTTTTAAAAATAACATTTGGATCTATTGAAAGGAAATGGCTAAATATTAAAAGGCTAACTAATGTTTGCTTCAGCCTTTCTTCTTCTTCTTTTTCTCCTCTCCCCTCTTGGGATGGTATAGAGTTTTACCAAGTTAGCTTTAATTAACATTATTTAACAATAGTTTACTTGCTAGGATGGAGTCACAGCTCCACCTAATCCTACTCCTTTTCTTCCCATGTAATTCGTAGCCAGTGTGCTTGATGATGGCTTGTCACTTGCAAATCTTAGAATTTGTCAGTTTTCTTAGTGCCTTTAAAAGAGGTAACTATCCTAACTGACAGTGTAGTAGTGTAGTGGTTGTGGATTTAGATAGGGGAGAACCAAGTTTAAGACCAGCTCAAGATAAACCTCCACTCACAAGAGAATTCCCTATGCCTCCAGGTTCGAAATTTTGGGCCTGGACAATCTGGAACTGAGCCACCTGCGGTCCGATCTAAGCATAGTTCACAAAATTGTCTGCTATAACATCTTGCCTGTCAACAACTTCTTCAGCTTCAATCACAATAATACATGGGCAAACAACCGATGCAAACTCAAGGTAACCTGCTCCAAACTCAATTGTAGAAAATATGACTTCAGCAACAGAGTGGTCAACGCCTGGAACACCCTACCCAACCCAAACGTTACAAACTCAACCCCTCACAGCTTCAACCTCAAACTGTCTACCGTGAATCTCACCCCATTCTTAAGAGGTCCTTAAAGGGGGAATGCATAAGTGCACCAGTGTGCCTGCTGTCCCTGTCTTACTGTCCCCATTTATCTGTATTTACTTCCTTTGTTCTTGTTTATGTTCATACTTATACTTGTTATCGTGCGCATGTTTGACAAATAAATAAATAAATCTCACTCAGTGATTTTGGTGCAGGTCTTCTGTTTCAGCCCATAGCCAGTCAACTTCATAGGGTTGAGAGATAAAATGCTCAGAGATGCATCCAAAGGGATCCAAAGGGAAAGATAGAATATCAATGATAGACAGATGATAGATGATAGATGATAGATGATGGATGGATGGATGGATGGATGGATGGATGGATGGATGGATGGATGGATGGATAGATGGATAGATGGATAGATAGACAGACAGACAGACAGACAGACAGACAGACAGACAGACAGACAGACAGACAGATAGATAGATAGATAGATAGATAGATAGATAGAACACAAATGTTAGATATTAATAATATCAATATAAGACCACACATTGTTATAATGAATTTAATTCCTTATGGAAAAAAAATTAACAGTGAATTGTAACAGTATGAGCAAATTGTATTGTTGGTATGTGTTTGTTTTAGGAAGCATTAAGAGAGTGACTGCTACAGAAAAAAAAACCCTGCCCATGAGGGGGTCATGACTCTTACAGCATTACAAATAACCTTCACATTTTATATATTTAAAATATTTATATAGCTGCTTCGGGTGGCTCACCATCAAAATAATTTGGGGGTTTTATTATTTGTATTCAAAAAGGATTTCCCCTAACTTATAAAGACGTAAAAAGAGAGGGCAGGAGACTTGTGCCTTCAGACTTGCAAGATTCTACTAATGCAGCCTTATAATAAAATAGAATTAGCTCATCTAGTCATGCTTCCTGTCTTGTCTTGTTTACCTAGGTAGTCTGACAAGATCCAATCAATCTGTTCCAAGAGATCATGGCAGCAGAAGACAGATAAGAACAATAATCTTGTTTAAACAGGGCCATGATCTAGAGTGGCCTGAATTGAAGGGAAAGACTTGTGAATCCTAAAATTCTCTGCAAAGGTTGCAATACCCATTTTTCCCTCTTGGTAACTCCCAACTCCAAAAAAGTACAAAAAATGGGGGTGAATCCATGCATTGTACGTGATTCTCAAAGCCACTGAAGGAATGTTTGCACCTGTCCTTTTACTAAATGATTAATGTATGTTTAGGCCTTGAAAAACAAAATCACCTTTCACCCAAAAGTACTTTTTTCATTCTGCTTTAGATAGGTTGCTACCAAGAGGAATAACTCTTATTTATGAACAGTGAGCTTTCAATATGTCTTCTTAATTCAGAGACTGAATATTCAATTAAAGAGAGGGGTTGGGTCTCACTCTGGAACATAAAGGAAGTGGAGAATAGACATCCATTATCTGCTCCAGATATCACACTCTAGTAGACAGATATTTAAAATGCAGCTTGGGGTTTGACAAGAGTTGTGCATTTTAAACATCAACCAAGGCTGATTGGGGAAAAGGTTAGAACCTCATTTAATTCAAATAGATACCAGGACTAATTTTTGAACATTTTTTTTGCATGCAACTTTATTTTTCAAGTATTAGTCTTTGGACCATTAGATCTTTGTCCCCCCCCCCCACCTCCCCCCCCCATAGAACACTTTTAGGATTAAAAAAAACATGCAAGCCTCATTGGGATTCTACTTTTGGGGGGAGGGATTCATTTATATAAAGTAGTTTGTATATATGGTGAGCACTGTACACCAGAACAACTAGACACAAGAACAGTTTTCCCCGAAAGCCATCACTCTGCAAAACAAATAATTCCCTCAACCCTGTTCAATTCTGCACTATTATTACTGTTAATCTTCTCATCACTCCTTATCACCCATCCCCTCCCACTTGTGACTGTATGATTATAACTTTGTTGCTTGTATCCTTACGATTTATATTGACTATTTCCTAGTATGATTTGATTGCTTATTTTCTCTTATTATTTTCTATTATTAAGTGTTGTACCTTATGATTCTTGACTCTGATGAATGTATCTTTTCTTGTATGTATGCTGAGAGTATTTGCAGCAAGACAAATTCCTTGTGTGCCCAACCATACTTGGCCAATAAAGTATTCTATTCTATTCTATTCTATTCTATTCTATTCTATTCTATTCTATTCTATTCTATTCTATTCTATTCTATTCTATTCTATATCCCAAATTCTTTGCTTAGGCCTACATGCGCTCTACAAATGGTAATGTTTTTGTTCATTCAGAATCAAAATGCAAATATACTAGCTGCTTGACAGTTAGATTGGGATTCTGGTCTGCACAAGAGTTGGGATGTCAGAACCAACTTCTAAGTAGCAATGGCAAATGCAGACATTTGTAATGACCTGCAAAGTTTAAAGATGTACACCCAGTGGTCATTATTAAGGCACTCTCTCTTTTTTAAAAAGACTGTACTTGGGAATGTTTATACTCCTGCTCTCCAGTTCAGAGCAATGAATCGTGTCCTGGCAATTGTGCCCATTAACACAGTCATCACCTGCTCATTGTGGAAATTCACCAGCAGTTTTTCAGACAGGAGGACACATGAAAGACTAGGCAGATTTCAGGATCTGAGTTGAAAGAACAGGATGTTTTATATTGTTTGCCCTTTTAAAAACATTGGCTAGATTGGAGTAATATAATAGTAATGCAAAAGAATAGCATAGCACAGCACAGCACAGCACAGCACAGCACAGCACAGCACAGTACAGCACAGCATAGCATAGCATAGCATAGCATAGCATAGCATAGCATAGCATAGCATGGCATAGCACAGAATAAATTCTTTATTGGCAAAGTGTGATTGGACAAACAAGAAATTTGTCTTGGTGCAAATGCTCTCAGTATACATAAAAGAAAAGATACATTTGTCAAGAATCAAGAATCATAAGGTACAACACTTAATAATAGTCATAGGGTAGAAGGACTATGTAGTATTTCCACAGCAGTTATTTGAACCATTTTTGGATCAGTTATCTAGATCTTACACCTTCGAAGTGTGTATTTTTACTGTCTGTGATATCCCATCCTCTAGAGCAGGGGTGTTAAACTCATGTCTTCACGACAGTGTCATATGACGTATTAGGACTTTTCCCCCCTTCGCTAAACTGAGTGGGGTGTGTGGTCAGCATGGGCTGGGAGTTTGACAGCCCTGCTCTAGAGATATACTATTCATCCAGAAGACATTTCCTGTTTGGGGTCATCTCTGGATCTATTGCTCTCATTCCAAGATTGCTTTTCTGGAAACGACTCTATTTCTGACTCGGCTCTTATTTATAGGAAACTGCAGCAAAATTGGCATTTTCCATGTGGAAGGAACTCTTGTTTTACCATCCCATCCTACTACATCCCTCTGAAGTTCAACATCTTTAAGAGCCATGGTGGCACAGTGGTTAAAATGCAGTACTGCAGGCTACTTCTGCTGATCACCGACTGCCAGCAGTTTGGTAGTTCAGGTCTCATCCGGCTCAAGGTTGAGTCAGCTTCCATCCTTCTGAAGTCAGTAAAGTGAGGACCTAGATTTTTGGAGGCAGTATGCTGATTCTGTAAACCACTTAGAAAGGGCTGTGAAGTACTATGAAGTGGTATATAAGTCTAAGTGCTATTGCTATTGCTAACATCTTTTGCATGGGATTTGTCTTATTTTGTATTTATAGTACCCAATCTTATTTCTCCCTTCCCTTAATCCAGCCATGGGGCAAAATACAAAGAGGGTCAGCAGTGCTACTTAGGAAAAGCACCCTTTTGCAAAAATCACCTACTCATAAAGGATTTTTCATGTGGCAGAGGAATGAATGACAGCATGGGGACTGGGCAGCCTTGGGGGATTTCAGTTTACATTCTCTCAACAATTACTTAGAGGTATGGAAAGGCAGAGTTTTTGTATGTTGTACATTGGAGGTGGGGATCAGCTTAGCCTAGACAAATGAAGATAAACACATCTCCTTAAATCAGGGAAGGCTCAACTACTAGTAATTTATTTTATTCCAATTTTTTGAGTAGGGAAATTAAAAAATGTTATCACCAGGCGAACAGCAGGAGCTCATTGATCAAACGATTCTTCTATTCTGTATTCTTCTATGGGGCAGCTGGAGGGAAAGAGGTTAAACAGTGACTGGCTTCCTGTATTCTCTGTGTTTCAAGTTTAGCATAAATGAAGACAGTCTCAAGCTGGTTACAAACTGCTTTATAAAGGATTGGTGAGACAGAAACACTGGTGCCATGGAAGCGTACACACACACACACCAGTGGCTCTCTACAAAAACCTCCTTCATAATTTGCACTCCCTACTTTGCATAAAAGTGCGTCATCTGTTTTCAGAAATCATCTGGTCCTGCATGGTTAAGAAAGCCTTACATTTGCCATCATTTTTGATATAGCCCCATTCAGGCTGGAATTCACTGGAGATCCATTGTGAAGATCTCAGGAGATGAAGGAAAAGTGGGATGAATCATTTCCAGCCCTCATACATCTATTCTCATTGTGTTTGTTTTCTTTTTCCTCCTTTTCACTATGGAACTCTCCTTTCCCTCCAAGTTATTTGGAAAAAAAATATTTGGAGTTTAAACTAAATGTTCTAAAAGATATTTGGAGTTTAAATTACATTAATCACTAGAACTACATGCAAAGAGAAGACAGCAATCAAGATAAACAAATCTTACTCTATAAATTAGATTAGATACTTTATTATATAGAACAGGTGAGAAACCTTTCTTGCTTATAGGCTCCTTCCCCCTCTCCAGGGGTGGGATTCTACCAGTCCACACCTATTCGCTAGAACCGGTTGTTAACATTCTAAGCAGTTCAGAGAACCGGTTGTTAGAAGAAATTACTGGCCTAATCCTGTAAGGAAGGCAGGAAGGAAACATTCTGGTGTTGCTTACAGAAACTACCTCTCCGTTGACCCTTATTACATTCTTGGCAGGACTAGACTTCCTGTCTCAGGAACTTCTCTGGAGTTTTTATCCCCTCCTTTGCTGGTACTTTGCTTGTGTGAAGTGACCATTCAAAGTTACAGTGGCACTGAAAAAAGTGACTTATGACCATTTTTCACACTTACGATTGTTGCAACAGACCCACAGTCATGAAAGGCTGGGCGAGGAGATGCATGCCTCGATGTGAGTGATATTGAGTTGGCCACGTCCACCCAGTCACATGACCACCAAGCCACGTCCACCAACTAAGCCACGCCCACAGAACCGGTGGTTAAATTTTTTGAATCCCACCCCTGCCCTTCTCCCTTTATTTTGCTTTTTTGGGGGTTTTATGTTTTAAGGTAATTTTCTCTTTTGCTGTCTAGGCATTCAGAGAAGTAATTAGGGGACTGGAGGTTAAAACATATAAAGAATGGCTGCTGGAAGTGGATATGTCTAGTTTAATGAAAAGAAGGACGAGAGGTGACATGAAAGCAGTGTTCCAATATCTCAGGGGAGGCCACAAAGAAGAGGGTGTCAAACTATTCTCCAAAGCAGGACAAGAAGCAATGGGTGGAAGCTAATCAAGGAGAGAAGCAACTTAGAACTAAGAAGAAATTTCCTGACAGAACAATTAATCAGTGATAAAACTTGCCTCCAGAAGGATGCTTCCAACACTGGAACTTTTTAAGAAGAGATTGGACAACCATCTGTCTGAAAGGGTTTCTGGCCGGAGCAGGGGGTTGGAGTAGAAGACCTCCAAGGTCCCTTCCAACTCTGTTATTCTAACTAATTCTAACTTATTATTCTCTCAAATAACAGCAGAAGAAAACTGCAACTATCTGGCAGTTGATGCTTCTGCGTACAGGCAGAGAATCATCAGTAGTATTCATGCAAATAAATCAAACTCTATTTGGAAACATAGTTCAGGTGGATATGCTGCTGGATATAGGGCTGACTGGCTATTTCCGCCAAAAGCACAGTTTTTCCTCTTGGTGATACCCTTTTTGATGTTGCTACAATTTATGGCTTAATGCTGCTAACCAGCTGCAAGTAGAAAGGCAAATATTTTATGGGTCCAGAACAGATATGGTATTTAGCAGGTTCTGGCCAGTTCTGGAGAACCGGTAGCAGAAATTTTGAGTAGTTCAGAGAACTGGCAAATATCACCTCTGACTGGAGATTTTACAGTAACCTCCCCCTGCCATGCCCACCAAGCCACACCCACAGAACCGGTAGTTAAAAAAATTGAATCCCACCACTGGTCCAGAAGAAAGCTGTGGTTGCAGGACCATCCTATTCCTGCACTTGGGGATTCCAAGTTCATGGTGGTTGGAAGTAGGGATAGATATATCCAAGAACTCTTGGGGATCGTATATGGATGTTCTCCTCAGCTGAAAACAAAATACTTTTTTTGGAGTGGGGTGGCTCAGGGGCTGAGGCTGCAAAATGCGTGGAATAACAAAATATCGGTTGGTAGGACTAGGTCTGAGGCTGATAGTTTCCCTTTCTTTAAAAAAAAATGTGATATGCTTATCTTAAGGCTTATATTATAATTTCTAATTACCACTTCTCCAAAATTATTGTCAAAGGAGACTCAGAGCTCAGGAAATCATAAGGACTAGGGGTGACTTTACTTAATATTTGAGGGGCTATCTCTGAGAGGAGGAAGTTGGTCTATTCTTCAAGGCACGTGAGGGCAGGACAAGAAGCAATGGGTAGAAACTTATGAAAGACAGATCCAACCTAGAACTTAGGAGAAATTTCCTGACAGTGAGAACAATTAAACAGTGGAACAGCTTCCCTTCAGAAGTTGTTGGTGTACTGTCACTAAAGGTTTCTAAAATGATATTGGCTAGCCCAGTGGTGGCTAACCTTTTTGGGCTCCTGTGCCAAAAACTGTGTGTGTGCTTGCATGCCAGCACCCAGAAGTCAATGTGCACACGCCCCCATGCCCCCTGTGCATGCGCATGTGATTCCCCCCCCGCGCCACTGCCCCTTTTCCTGCGCTGTGCCTCCCAGCTGGTTTTTGGCCCATTTGAGGCCTTTTTTTGGCCTTCCAGAGGCTTGAGGAAAGCTCTGCAGGCTTTGCAGGCCAAAAAATGGGCCCATTTGGTTACTTCTGGTATTTCCAGAAATACAGAAAGTGATTAAATGGGATTATTTTTCAGCTTGCAAAGCCTGTAGAGCTTTCCTCAAGCCTCTGGCAGGCCAAAAAAGGCCCTAAAATCAGCTGGTAGGTGCAAACATGAGGTAAGTTTGCCTGGGGCTGGTAGCTGGTAGGTGCACAGTGAGGTAAGTTTGCCTGGGGCTTGTGTGCCCGCACAAATGGCTCTGCGTGCCACCTGTGGCACGCGTGCCATAGGTTCACCATCATGGGGCTAGCCATTTATCCAGAATGATCTTGGGTCTCTTGTTTGAACAGCAGATTGGACTAGAAGATCTCCAAGGTCCCTTCCAACTCTGTTACACTGTTATGTTACAAGATGAGTGATGTTCAGCCTTCTGGAAAGCTTTTAACAAAGCTGAATCTGGATCTTTTTATATATTACCTACATGTGTGGATCTAAATTTATCTATAATCTATCAATCAAGGGGAAAAGCAGCTGCAGAATATGCAGATGTGACTAGAAGTATTTTACTCCTAAGGCTGTTTTTCTTTTGGGAGATGGGTGGCTATATCAGTTTGAAAAGTAAATAAATGAATCTCAATTTCATATCATAGCAAGGATCGTGTTCCCATCGTGTCTCCCAGACAATCCTGTTATTTTGACTGCTTGTGGTATCTGTGCTCTAAAGAGGGTTGCAGAGATTGGCAACCTTGTCAGAATGGCACTTTTGAAAGCCCATTGCTTCATGCCTGGCCAGTCATTAAAATACACTTTTTCCAGATGAATTGCCTTCAGGATTATGGGGGGATTTAAAAGGGGAATGATCACAGGGTATTTCTGGGTGGTAAGCCATTACACCACCACCCCAAAAGGCAGAAGAAAAAATTAATACCCACGTCTTTGTGATTAGGGCCTCTTGCAGATCCCTGAAAGATTTGTAAGTGAATTGTAGCTTCTGACATCTCGAACACTGCCTCCCTGCACTATATAAATATCATATTTATATTGCATATCTGCTGTATGTAAACATGAGGCTAAAGTTGGTGCTTTCAATAGCAGCACAGCTGCTTCTTATGTTTAATTCCATAATTAAATTTAATTTTTTTTAAAGTCAGACGTGCTGGGGGCATTAGGAAATAGTCAACATAGGGGAGAAGACACCTTGGAAGTTCCTTTGCTTGTGGACTGCAGATACTGGGTCCTTCATTTACCCAGAGAAGCACAGGTAGAACACCAACAAGGCATGCAGAGCCATCCCAGAAAGCACAAAACATGAGCGGTGTTAATTAGGCTGTGTGGGTCATGTGCCCTGGGGGAGAAGGGAACTCCTCAACTTGAATAAGGCAGGTGCACTGGTCATGGTTGGGGAGACGTAGAGCTACAAACAGCTAACTTTGTGTCACTCTCAACTCTGATTCTGCCACATCCCTCTGATTCAGCACAGTCCATCACCAGCCTCCTTCCTCAGTTGGGGAAAGAATGGTTTATGGTGACTTCTCTTTCTTCTGCCTGCCCTCATTTGCCACAGCTGAGTTTTCCTCTCTCTTGAGCAAGGGTCTTCAAACTTGACAGCTTTAAGACCTGTGGACTTCAACTCCAAGAATTCCTGAACTAACATGACTGGAGGAGGAATTCTGGGAGTTGAAGTCCCCAAGTCTTTAAGCTGTCAAGTTTGAAGACCCTTGCTCTTGAGGAACCCCATCTGAGAAGATTGCCTTAAGAGCCAGAAAGGTCTATTCTGTCCTAACTGGAGACTTCTAAACACCAAGGAAGGTATCAGGTGTCATAGAACAAATAAACCCCAGAATCCACATAAGTCACTTGGTCTTTAACCCTGACATATTTTTTTTGTGAATATACCTGTACTATCCAGGGACCTTGTAACTTGGATTTGAGTAGTTGTGTTGGTGAATGGACTTGCTGTTGTTCCTTTTTAACTCCATAGCCGTGATAAAATAAATCCATTTTAGGCAACATGTTGCATGTATGCCAAGTACTTTGCAGGAATTCCTTCTGTAGTTTTTGCAACTCTGGAAGTATAACTTGTATTATTATTTTGATACTGCAGAGTGAGAGATAACCGTTTAAATTCAGTGAAAACATACCTACCAGGTTCAGTGTAGGCTTGGATCTGAAGTGGCAACTCCTTCACAGCTGACTTTCTGAGGTAGAATATGACATCACTTCTGAATATAATTGAGTTCGAAAGTGACATTGAAAGGACCAGGTTTCAAATGCAAAAACTACAGAGTTAGGAAACAGAGTTAGGAAAGCAAAAAACAAAAACAAAAAACCAAACACGGTAACTTTTGTTTATACCCAAAGCCAGGGAATGGCCCTGGATATTTCATATGTTGGAAGCAGAAAGGAACATTTCGTGCAGAGACAGCAATTATAGCCTGAACCGCAGAGCCTGAGTGTTGTTGCTCCAGGGAAGTCAACTCAGTTTCCTGCAGCTGGCTGTTTAAGGTGACAAAGGTAATGAAACCTGAAGGAACCACTGAACAGGTGGTAATTATGAAAGACACAATTATGGATAGTAGAGATATGTAACTGTGGAATAAAACACTGCAGTTAGCTAGCAAGAGATTGTATAAGGTTGTTCTCCAGTAGTGTGTCTCCTGTTTGACAATTCAGGAATTGGGAGAAAGAAGAAAGGCATCCCAAAAGTCAGCATTCAGAGATATAAGAGGCGAGCTGAGTTGAAAGGCAACATTCAAACAGTTTTTCAGAACAATGATTTCACATGACTGGTGAATTTGTGCAAAATATGCCTCTGCGCAGGTCCAGCATGCTTCCTTTTGCATATTAGTGTAAAACTTTTGCATGCAGTCTATGTGCGCAGGCAGACACCAATTCATTTAACTGACTTTCAACAGTTTATGAAATGTATTAGGTAATGCTTCCTGCCAACTTCCAAACTGACAAAAAAGGTCACAGAATAACATTACAGTATGTTCATATGTATGGATGGCAGAGGAAAGGCCATTTGTTGTTTTCCGAATTCTCCTTTTCAAAGGGCAATTAGGATTTTACCTTTGGTCTTAAATATCATAAACAGGGAGGGGAAGGCGAAGGTGGGATGGCAATATATGCGTTGCGATATTACAGTGCAAGCAGTGGTGGGATTGTAATTTTTTTTACTACCGATTCTGTGGGCGTGGCTTGGTGAGCGTGGCAGGGGAAGGTTATCAGGGGTGGGATTCGGTTTTTTTAACAACCGGTTCTGTGGGCATGGTTTAGTTGGTGGGTGTGGCTTGGTGGTCATGTGACTGGGTGGGAATGGCCAACTCAATATCACTCATGTCAAGGGGCGCTTCTCCTCACCTGGCCTCTCATGACAGTGGGGATGCTGCAACAGTCATAAGTGTGAAAAATGGTCATAAGTCACTTTTTTCAGTGCCATTGTAACCTTGAATGGTCACTAAATGAACTGTTGTAAGTCAAGGATTACCTGTACAAAAATACAAAAAGCTTCTTTGCTTGCAAAAAGCTGCCCAAAATACCAATCATTCGATTAAAAAGACCTACAAGCTCGAGTTACAAATCAGGCACGATGCCAGAACACCTTGAGGAATGAAAATAGTTAAAATGCAGTGATAGTTATCAAGCAACCATCTCTTGCTCATAAAGTGAAACCCTTTAGCAGAGAGGTCATTTAAGCTCTCCAGAAAAAGCACACCAAGGAAAAGCAATCTTTAGATTCATTTGCACCACTTAAAACTGGTCTCACTCACTTCACAAGATATCCTAAGGAAATCATCCAGATTTAAGGAAAGCTCATATGCCCCCCAGAAAGGCAATAAAAAAACCAGTGCCAAGCTTGCATCCTGCCTCTTGGAAGTAGACCCCAAAAGGACAATGCCAGATAGTACTAAAGCAATGAGAAAGACCCTCTCCCTAGATAGAAAAAGAAACCATGAGGCAGGAAAAAATTCACACAATACAAATAATTAAATCACAATAGTAGCTGTTGCTTGTTGAAGCTGAATAGGGAAAATTATCCCATCAATAAACACAATAAACACATGTTTAAATGTCACCAAGCACAAAATTAACCTTCACCAAAAAACAGTTTTAGACCAAAACTCTGAAAGGGTATGTAAACTCACATTTGAATGTCAATCTTTCTAGCTAGTCAAGAAGCCTTGCTGAATGTCACTCATCTTGGTTCCCTGTCACTAAAAGCTTTGCTTCATTATTCAATTATTTCTTCAAAGTGCAGATTGTCCAGGGAAGTATTTCCCCCCAACAGTAGTGTAAAAATCTTAAAACAATCCTTCCCCTTTAAGAAAGCCAAAAGCTCCAGAGACAGGAAGTCTAGGTTGTCTGCCAAGAATGTAATAAGGGTGGAAAAAAACAAAAGAAGATTGCTTCTAACTACTGGTTTTCTGAACTGCTTAGAAAGTTAACAAGGGGTTCTATAGAACCAGATAGAACCAGTAGAATCCCACCCCTGAAGGTTACTGCAAAATCCCCATTCCCTCCCCATCCCACTAACCTGCTTTCCAGCTCTGTTCTCCTGTGCAGGGCAACCAAAGAAGACCCCAATCAGCTGGGTCTCGGGAGGCAGAGAACAGATGTGGGAGGGGCCAGTCAGAGATGCTATTTGCCGGTTTTCTGAACTACTCAAAATTTCCGCTACCAGTTCTCCAGAACTGGTCAGAACCTGCTGAATACTACCTCTGAATGCAAACCATGTTGCTTATATACCTCTGTGCAATATTATAGTGCAAATTCTAAAGGGACAGAGTTGTTGTCACAACATACATCCGGCTTTTGAAGTCACCATAATTCAAAATGGGCAGATTTGCATTCTGTCGCTAGCCTTCACTTTTAAAAGTAAAAGGAGTATTTGAAGGCCCTAATGTAGAGAACAGGATGATCCAGTTCCAGTGACATCACATTATGGCAACTGAGGTTCTACCTGTATGCGAGGGCATTTCTGTTTCCATGACAATCAAATCACTGTCCCTTTTAGAAAGTGTAAAAAGGTGTGAGACTTTGATCTCCCAGTCACACCAACCATTTTGAAACTAATGACTGTCACGGTGGACACCCCTGGTTAAATGCCTATTGCAAAGTGGGGAATCCTACCTCATGATCCTGAGTCACATTGTCGTGAGTTGAATGTTATTTGCTAAAACCAGCTTCTAGCAGGACCACATAAATGCAACTGTCTGCTGTACAGTCAGTTATTGCCTCCCTACCATAGAAAAGTTTGGTTTGGTTGGTTCGGTTTGTTCACATGTCCACTTGTACAATGTGTCCCACTCTATGATTGGAAATTTGGATCATTCACTGACTTTGGTGTGCCTATTGGCTATACCTCCTGATGTCTACCTGCTAAGCCAATTATGTAAAAGTGTTGTTCAGATATGTAGGTACACTCTTCCATGATGGGACAATTTTTGTCTCCCTAATATATATGGATAACTGTATGTGCATCAATGCAACATGTTCTGCTAACAGTACATTCATATACTAGGGTATAAAGTCAGTGGGAATAATCTCTGTCCACCCATGCTCCAGGGATTAAGTGGATGTATGGTGGGGAATATTTGATACTGAACTCACATGTCCTCCAAATGAGGTTGGCAATTGTTGGCACTGCTGTGTTGATAAACACTGCCAATATCATAAGCCAGCTGGCAGAAGGAATGCACCCCCAGTTCTGGCATAGCAGTAGGGATGGCTCTCCATCCACCCGGCCTCTCTGTCTCTCTTTCCCTTTAAATCCAACCCAGCAGTAGATAATTGTAGCTGTAGGAATAGCACATTTGGAGTGAAATGACTCCAATAAGTGCTGTGCTCCAGCCAGCACATGGGCTTCCGGCTGCTTTAGCACTGTGCTTAGCAAGAATTGGTCTCCAGTGACCTATCCCATCATCCTTTGATTTCTGCCTCAGAACCTTCCCTGCCTCATAATCTATGCTCAGTTTCCCACTTGCTCGGCAGCCTTGTTGGCATAATGGAGATATTTTTTTTATCTCTTTGATGAAGTCCCAATCGTCATCTCATCCCATCCAAACCAGATTTTGAATTGTATTTCTTGCAGGAGATGATACTTATCGTCTTTTGACCTACTTGCTCTGAGGCACAGGCCCAAGCCAGCCTTATCTTTCAGAGCTATCAGTGATTCTTGTTCCCGTTTCCACATTATATTTATGCTCATGTGCACCTCCTGGGCTCCCCAGAGGGACATAAATTCTGTTTGCCAAACCCTTTGTCACCTCTCCCTCAAAAACGGATGGCTTCAAGGTCAGCCAGTTACCTTGTAATGTACCGCTTAACCTGATTTGTGGAGGCCAAGCTCTGAATCGCTAAAAATAAGACTTAAGGGAAGGAAAGCTTGCAAATTAAACTGTCTAGCTTATTTGCCATAAGCAGAGAAATTTCACTGCCCCCAAAGAGCTTGAAAGCTTTCTGCTGGCACTCCTTCTTGCCCCTAAATAAAAAACAACAACTTATTTTGATTTGCTTATTTTGATATTACGATATTTTGAGTTAAGATATTTTCATAACTCTAGGTTTTCTTCTCCACATTTACAAATCCACACCAAAATATGTAACCAAAATAGAAGATGGGGTGGGGAGAGAAAGAAAATGTGCGAAAGAGATGATAGAAAGCAAATATAGATAGCATAACATAATTCTCATCAAACATAAGGAGAAATCCTAATTAGAGCGATTGGATTAACAAGATGTCACTGGAAACGCATGCTGGAAATAGAAAGGAAAACAAATGTTAGCAATATAAATGAAAAGATGGATCTTAATTTTCTTCTGGTAAGATGAAGATTGAAACAATGTTATTAATTATCCAAATCAAAGCCTTGGTTTGGAACTAACAGCCCTGTTCCTTCTCCATCAGCAGGGGTGGGATATAGTATAGCATGCAGTAAGAAATAACAAAACAGAAAAACGTCAAAAGGATAATTTTGGAAGCTCTGAAAAGAATGACTGAAAAATAGGTGAAGACAGGTCTCGGAAAATAAGGTCGGGGGGGGGGGAAGGTGGGAAGGACTGGAATTTAGGCACTAAGTAGTACCAAGGCTGTTGTGAATGAATAAATGTGTTAATAAAGTTATCAAGAGCTTGAAGTCAAGTGCAGGGTTCTGGCCCTGCACTTCTGATTGGCCGTTAATGGCAACATCAGATTGGTCCGTTCAGGTGAATCTGATTGGCCATTAACGAGCCTCTCCCATTAACGGAGCTAGCGCTCCCGGGTTTTCATTGGTTGAATATATAATAAGTTGCCTATATAAGGAGAGCCGTTGCAGCCATTGAGCTGAGCTGTCACACCATGTTAATAAAGAGTTTTGAAGTTCACTGTTTCACCGGCTTGTCTCCATTCTTCGCGCCCACGCTCAGAACTTAACACTGGCAACGAGGATGGGATGTGGAGACGTCAGAGCTGAGTGAACAATGAAGAATGATAACTGAGCACATGGCTGAAATGCACAACGGTGGAACCATGTCCGGTGGCGTCATACCACCCGCTCCATTCGACCCAGCCCAAGAAGACTGGGACTCCTATATGGATCGTTTCCAAATGTTCTTGGAAACCAACAATTTGAAGGATGCCACTACCGGAAAGAAACGGGCGGTATTCCTAATGCATTGCGGGCCGACCGTATTCAAGATGGCCAAGGCACTAGAAAAACCGGCAGAAGTCAAGTCTATGGACTGGGACATCTTCGAACCCCTACTGAGAGCCCACTATGCACCGATCATGCCAACACTTGTTAGACGGCATGAATTTTATCAGAGGAGTCAACAGAAGGGCGAAAGTGTTGCTGATTTCATAGCTGATCTCTGGAATCTGGGAGGCCTATGTGGGTCTGCCGACCTCGAAGAAGCCCTGAGAGACCGAGTAATTCTGGGATTAGAATCACCACACACGCAGAGTAAGCTGATGGCGAAAGGCAACATTAGCCTTAAAGATGCCATCGCTGAAGCTACTGCAGCTGAAGCAACCAGGAAGTTGGCTGTCCAAATGCGCCGCAACCGTGCCCCGGTTCACCAACTGACCCGCGACATTTCACCCAAGTCAGATGGGCAGCTTATAACGGCCCACCACGAGGACCTCTCTTCGTCGTCAGACAGCGACGAAGAAGAGATCCATCGACTGCGGTCCGAACGGGACCAACGCCAGAAATCTCAATACCAATGCGCTGGTTGTGGGGCAAGCCACTCCCGATCAGAATGCAAATTCCTCGACGTGCTCTGCCATGTGTGCGGGAAACGAGGCCATATCGGACGGGTTTGTAGAAGCCAAATAGGACCTAGCCAGCCCTCGAGAGGGGTTAACTATCGCCAACCGACAGGAAGCCATCCTGTAAGGCGAGAACCAGTGAACCACCAATGGAACAACCACTCCTACAGAAACAAAACCTTAAACCACCCCACGAAGCGAGAAGAAGCTCACCAAACTATCATGATCGGTCACGCCTCCTCTCTGGATGCCAAGAAGATCCGAGTGAAAGTGGCCATCGAAAACCAGCTCTGCCTGATGGAAGTCGACTCAGGATCGTCTCCCTCGATGGTTTCCTGGAAGACCCTCAAGCAACTCATCCCTACTGTCCGGCGACAAGATATCTGATTCCAAAGACGCATACTCAAAGACTATCAAGGGAATCGGACTCCAGTCATGGGATCCAGTCAAGTTTGGGTATCATTCAAGAACCGTACAGCATTCCTACCCTTGACTGTGATCGACAAGGACCGGCCTAGCCTGTTAGGCCTCCAATGGTTCACTCCGGTTGAAATTGAGGTGGCAGGCATTCACCGAATTGGTAGCAGCAACTGGGACGAGGACCTCATCCAAGAATTCAAGGACGTCTTTGCAGAAAAACTAGGTGAGTACAAGGGGACAAGGGGACCCCGATATCATTTAATCCCAAAATAGCTCCCATCCGCCTTAAGCCTCGTCGAGTTCCATTTGCCCTTAAACCAAAGATTGACGAGCAGCTTGATAAATTGATAGCCCAGGGTGTGTTGGAACCAACCAATCACTCTCCCTGGGAGACCCCAATCATTACACCCATTAAGCCGGATGGATTGATAAGAATTTGTGGGGACTACCGAGCCACCCTGAACCACGCCCTTCAACAAAACGCATATCCGGTACCGGTGGTGCAGCACCTCCTCCATTCCCTGGGGGGCGGAAAAGTCTTTGCTAAACTAGACTTAGCCCAGGCATACCAACAACTCCCAGTAGACAAAAAAATGGCAGAGGCAAAGACAATCATTACGCACCGAGGTGCCTTTAAATGTACCCGACTCCAATTCGGAGTGAGCGTAGCCCCGGGAATCTTTCAAAGTTTGATGGAAAAACTATTACAAGGAAAAAAAATGTTGTTCCATACTTTGATGATGTGTTAATCGCTGCACCTACCCCGAAAATTTTACGAGATCGCCTGAGGTTGGTTCTCCAGAGATTCAAAGATGCAGGGCTTAAAGTTAAGAAAAACAAGTGTAAACTGTGCACTGATCATGTTGAATTTTTAGGATATTTAATTGACAGTAATGGCATTCACCCTACCGATAGCAAATTGAGGGCAATCAAGAACGCCCCAAAATCCCGAAATAAGGCCGACCTCCAGGCGTTTCTAGGCCTTATCAATTTTTATAACGTTTTCCTGCCGCACAAAGCAACCGTAGCCGAACCCCTACATCGTTTATTGGACAAAAAAGCAATCTGGGTATGGGGACATAGAGAAGAGCAGGCGTTTCGAAATGTAAAAAAATTATTGACTTTTGACGCTGTACTAATGCAGTACAATGAGACTTTGCCGTTAACGATCACGTGTGATGCATCGCCTTTCGTAGTAGGCGCCATTTTGAGCCACGTTTTGCCAAACGGTAGCGAAGCCCCTGTTGCCTATTTCTCGAAGACGCTTTCAAAAGCAGAACGCAATTACAGTCAGATTGATAAAGAAGCCCTTGCTATTGTGTCTGCTGTCAAGAGATTTCATGAGTACGTGTACGGCCGAGCCTTTACTATAGTGACTGACCACAAACCTTTGCTGGGAATAATAGCGGGAGATAAGCCAACCCCCTATATATTATCTCCCAGAATGACTCGCTGGTCAGAATTCTTGGCTGCCTATAATTATCGACTGCAACACCGCCCAGGGAAGGCCATTCCCCACGCCGACGCATTGAGCCGAGCACCGCTTCCAGAGACCATTGATGACCCCAGGCCTACAGTGACAATGTTGCAGACTGAGACACTTCGAACACCACCATTAACAGCTCGAGATATCGCGATGGAAACGAAACGCGACCCCACCTTAGTGCGAGTCCTCAGTTAGGTCAAGCGCAGATGGCCATTGGACCAGATACCTGATGACTATGCCCCATTCAAGAGTCAACAAACGGAACTGTTTTCACAGAAGGGCTGCATTATCTGGGGAGATAGAGTCGTTGTCCCAGAGCGGCTACAATGAGCGGTACTAAGAACCTTGCACGATGGCCACCCCGGCATCGTGTGCATGAAAGCCCTCACACGTAGCTATGCGTGGTGGCCGGGCATCGACAAGCAAATCGAGACATGGGTCAAAGCTTGTCACAAATGCGAGGAAGTAAGCAACGCCCCACCGAAAGTGACCCCAACCGAATGTGAAACACCGCGGGGACACTGGTCCCGTATTCATCTGGACTTTGCGGGACCTACCAAAGGCCACACATTCTTGTTAACAGTGGATGCCAATTTGAACTGGCTCGAAATCCATGAAATGAGGAATACAACAACCGAAGCGGTCATCAAGAAACTAGACAGACTATTTACAACACATGGATTACCAGATGTTCTGGTATCCAATAACGGACCCCAATTTACCACGTTGTCCTTTGAACAGTACCTGGTGGACCGCGGTATTCGCCATGCGCTGACTTCGCCAGCGCATCCTGAGGCCAACGGAAGGGCCAAGTGCATGGTACAATTCGTCAAGAAAACTCTACACAAAATGGACTATGACAATATCGAAGAAAAAATAAACCGGATACTCCTTTTGCAGCATATCACTCCGCACAGCGTCACCAACAAAACGTCCGCTAAATTGCTAATGGGGCAGAAGCTCCGCTCCCACCTCGACCGACTACACCCATCGTACGAACCTGAGAAACCACACGGATCCAGCGGGCGATGCCGTACCTTCCAGGTAGGCGATTTGGTATTCGCTAAGAACTTGTCAGGCGATCCGTTGTGGGTCGAGGCGACTGTGGTCCGAGTAACCAGCCCTAGATCGTACCTCATGGAATGTCACGATAATAGACTATGGAAGCACCATATTGATCAGCTACGATCAAGGCTGCAGTCAGGAATCTCCGAGTCCCCTGATGTTCAAACTGAGGGGGNCTCATGGTGATACCGAGGATGTTGGTGACAACGAGAATTCAAACTCAGAGTTAGAGGCACCTCTTTCGCCAGACAACGTCCTACCTCAACAAGATTGCAGCCCAATACCGGGTGCACAACGAAAGTCAAATAGACTAACAAAACAACCGGCCTACCTCAAGGACTACGTAACTGCACCCCATAAATGGAACCCGGGGGGGAAGGGGTGTTGTGAATGAATAAATGTGTTAATAAAGTTATCAAGAGCTTGAAGTCAAGTGCAGGGTTCTGGCCCTGCACTTCTGATTGGCCGTTAATGGTGACATCAGATTGGTCCGTTCAGGTGAATCTGATTGGCCATTAACGAGCCTCTCCCATTGGTTAACGGAGCTAGCGCTCCCGGGTTTTCATTGGTTGAATATATAATAAGTTGCCTATATAAGGAAGGCCGTTGCAGCCATTGAGCTGAGCTGTCACACCATGTTAATAAAGAGTTTTGAAGTTCACTGTTTCACCGGCTCGTCTCCATTCTTCACGCCCACGCTCAGAACTTAACAAAGGCTACAAGGGGCATTATTTTAAAATCCACTTTTTCTCTGAGGACAGTTGAAAAAAAGTGATAGAAGATTTACCTGTACAAAAGAAGCTCTAGATTCCAGGTCTAACGTAGTCTTCAAAGGTTCTTTATCTGGTTCATAAACAGCTTTGGATAACTCCAATATTGTTACCCCTCTGTCTTCCAAGCTCCTACCAACCCAGTAGTTTGAGCTAAACATGAACATATTGTAAATGGAAGCTCCTTCCAGGAAGGCACAGCTCCTTGTGTATGTTCAAGCAACCACACAGTCTGCAACACATTCCACTCCAGGTGTGCAATACTGGAAAACAGATCACTTCTGCATAGAGAAGGGCTAACATTCCCCAGCCAAACACTACTACTTTCCCTCTACCTGCCCCAAAGATTTCCGATTTTAGTTTTAAAATTATGTATGAATAAGAAAGAGCACATGGAGGTGACTGCATGATGAATAGAGTGCTTGTTCACCTGCTTTGTTCTGTGGCCTTATCAACTCCTAGTAGGAAACTTATTGAGCAGCATTATGCTCCCTCTAGATCAGAGCTGTCAAACTCCTGGCCCATGGGCCAGATGTGTCACGTGCTGGCCACGCCCATGCCTGGTTTAGCGAAGGGGGAAAAACATCCTGATATGTCATGTGATGCAGCTGTGAGACGTGAGTATGACACCCCTGCTCTAGATGTTTCCTCAACAGAAGTTCAAGATAAAGAGCTTAATCCTCTTGTTCCCTAACTGTTGCATGAAGATGCTTCACAAATTAATTTTTATTTTTAATTAATTAATTTATTATATGTATATCTCACCCAACTCGCTATCAAGTGACAATTTTCAGGGACATGGCTTCATCACATCATCTTTGCCTTTTCCCCAGGCCATTGAACAGGCAGCTTAAATCTGCCCTGCAGATTCCAGTTTAAAAAGTAATGTTTGTCTTTCTCCAACACACATTTGATGATGATTTAGAGCAGCGGTCACCCGTGAGAAAATTTTGGTGGGCTGCAGAGATATCTTACCCCACAGCACCCCCCGCCAAAGCAATTAATCCAGGCTGTGCAGAAATACAAGGCTGCGCCTTCTCCGCCCACTCACTCTGTTATGAAATAATAAAAACATAAATAAAAGCTTAAATAAAGTTTTAACAAAGCTTAAAGAAAAAGCAGGGTTCTAATCCTGCACTTCTGATTGGCCGATAATAGCGATATCAGATTGGTCCATTCTGGAGAATCTGATTGGCTGTTGACGAGCCACTCTCATTGGTACAAGGGTTTAACACTTTCATGTTCTCATTGGCTAATAGGTCAACAGCCTGCCCTATAAAAGGGCTGCTGCTGCCCAAGGGTTTTTGGCTCTGTTCAGAATGATTAATAAAGAGTTGAAGTTCATTGTTCACTGCCTCATCTCAATTCCTTGCACCCATGCGCAGAACATAACACTGGCGACGAGGATGGGATGCGGAGACATCAGAGCTGACTGAACAATACAGAGCACCAAACAGAGCACATGGCTGAAGGCACATCGACAACGGAACCATGTCTGGTGGTGCCATACCACCCGCTCCATTTGACCCGGCACAAGAAAACTGGGACTCGTACATAGACCGGTTCCAGATGTTTCTGGAGACCAACAACTTAAAGGATGCCACTACGGGAAAAAAGCGAGCAGTGTTCCTGACCCATTGCGGGCCTGCCGTCTTTAAGATGGCCAAGGCACTAGCGAAACCGGCTGAGGTGAAGACCATGGACTGAGACATCCTTGCCCCCCTTCTACGGGCCCACTATGCACCCGCCGTACCAACGCTTGTCCGAAGACATGAATTTTACCAGAGGGACCAGCAGAAAGGAGAGATCATTGCAGATTTCATCGCAGATCTCCGGAACCTGGGAGGCCTCTGTGGGTTTACAGACCTCGAAGAAGCTCTGAGAACCGAATAATTCTGGGATTAGATGACCCCATGACACAGAGCAAGATCATGGCCAAAGGGGACATCGACCTTGCTGATGTCATCAAGGACGTTACTGCAGCAGAAGCAACCAGGAAGTCGGCCGCCCAAATGCGTCACACTAACGCACCGCTCTGTCAACTCGCTAGCGATACCTCACCTTGCCTAGAGAGGCACACAACAGCGACCCACCACGAGGACCTCGAATCGCCATCAAAAAGTGATGAGGAGGAGGTCAACCGGCTCTGGTCTGAACGTGACCAACGCCATCAGCGGAATCAAAGACAACCGCACCAATGCGCGGGTTGTGGGGCAAACCACTTGCGATCAGACTGCAAATTCCTCGACGCGCTCTGCCATTTCTGTGGGAAAAGAGGCCACATCGGGAAGGTCTGTAGAAGCAAGCAAGGATCCAGCCCATTTCAGAGGGGAAACAACTACCGCCAGACCACAGAGAGTCGCCCTGTGAGTCGGGAACATTTGAACCACCAATGGAACAACCACTCCTACAGAAATAAAACACCAGCCATTTTATTGAGAAGAGAAGAGGCACACCAAACCATTACAATCGGTCACACCTCATCGCTAGATGCAAAGAAGATCCCAGTGAAGGTCGCTATCGAAAACCAGCCTTGTGTGATGGAAGTCGATTCAGGATCTTCCCTCTCGATGGTTTCCTGGAAGACTCTTAAACAATTAATCCCTGCCATCTGGCGTCAAGACCTCAGAGCCCAAAGAATCATACTCAAAGATTATCAGGGGAACCAAATTCCAGTCGTTGGATCCAGCCAAGTCCAAGTATCATTCAAAAATCGTACTGCGTCATTACCACTGACCGTCATCGACCATGACCGGCATAGCTTGTTAAGCCTTCAATGGTTCTCCCCACTTGGAATCGAGGTAGCCGGCATTCACCAAACCAGAAGCGACGACTGGGCCGAGGCCATTGTCCAGGAATTCCAGGACGTTTTTGCAGACAAACTAGGCGAGTACAAGGGGACCCCGATATCATTTAACCTTAAACCTAAAGTAGCCCCCATCCACCTTAAGCCTCGTTGGGTACCCTTTGCCCTTAAACCAAAAATTGACGAGCAGCTCGATAAATTAATCGCCCAGGGTGTTTTAGAACCAACTGACCACGCTCGTTGGGAAACCCCAATTGTAACACCCATCATACCGGATGGATCGTTAAGGATTTGTGGGGACTACCGGGCTACCCTTAATCACGCCTTTCAACAGAACGCTTACCCGGTGCCGGTGGTACAACACCTTCTCCATTCCATGGGGGGCGGAAAAGTCTTCGCTAAACTGGATTTAGCACAGGCATACCAACAACTGCCTGTAGATAAAAAAACCGCAGAGGCACAGATGATCGTTACGCACCGAGGCGCCTTTAAGTGCAACCGACTCCAATTCGGAGTGAGCGTAGCCCCAGGGATTTTTCAAAGTCTGATGGAGAGACTATTGCAAGGGATCAAGGGGGTTGTGCCATACTTTGATGATGTTTTAATTGCTGCCCCGAATAGAGAAATACAAGAAAAGCGTCTTAAAATGGTCCTCCAGAAATTTAAAGACTCTGGCCTTAAGGTTAAAAAAAATAATTGTCAACTGTGTACTGATAAAGTAGAGTTCCTGGGGTACCTAATCGATAAACAAGGCATTCACCCCACTAATAGCAAACTAAGGGCAATCAAAAATGCCCCAAGTCCCAGAAATAGGACTGATCTCCAAGCTTTCCTGGGGCTCATTAACTTTTACAACATCTTCTTGCCCCAGAAAGCGACCGTAGCTGAGCCCCTACATAGACTTCTCGACAAAAAGGCAACCTGGGTTTGGGGACACCGCGAGGAGCACGCATTCCGACAAGTGAAAAACTTACTAATCTCAGATGCTGTTTTAATGCAGTATAACGGGACTCTGCCTTTAACAATTACATGTGACGTGTCACCATTTGGAGTAGGAGCCATTTTGAGTCATGTGTTACCAAATGGTAGTGAGGCCCCTATTGCCTATTTTTCAAGGACCCTATCAAAGGCTGAACGTAACTATAGCCAGATCGACAAAGAGGCTCTTGCTGTTGTATCTGCTGTGAAACGGTTTCATGAATATGTGTATGGACGAGTTTTTACTATTGTTACCGACCATAAACCTTTGCTAGGGATTATAGCGGGAGACAAGCCAACCCCCTATATATTGTCACCTAGAATGACTCGTTGGTTGGAGTTTTTAGCTGCGTACAACTATAAATTACAACACCGCCCGGGGAAAGCCATTCCCCACGCTGATGCATTGAGCCGTGCTCCACTTCCGGAAACCGTTGACGACCTAGCTCCAACCCTTACGACACTCCAGATTGAAACGCTACATTCACCACCGCTAACAGCCAGAGACATTGCGATCGAAACAAAACGAGATCCTGTCTTGGCGTGAGTTCTTAGCTGGGACAAAAGAGGACGGCCAATAGAACAAATCTCTCACGATTTCACTCCTTTCAGAAACCGGCAAACAGAACTTTTTTCGCAAAAAGGCTGCATCCTATGGGGAGATGGAGTCGTCGTCCCAGAGCGGTTACAATGAGCAGTATTGAAAACATTGCATGACGGTCACCCCGGCATCGTTCGTATGAAAGCGCTCGCATGAAGCTACGCGTGGTGGCCGGGCATCGACAAACACATCGAAGCCTGGGTAAAGACTTGCTTAAAGTGCCAAGAAATCAGCAGTGCCCCACCTAGAGCAACTCCAACAGAATGGGAAACCCCCCTGGGGGCCATGGTCCCGCATCCATGTTGATTTTGTGGGACCTACTAAAGGACATACATTCCTCCTAACAGTGGATGCCTATTCCAACTGGCTCGAGATCCACGAAATGAAGAATACTACAATGGAGTCCGTCATCCGAAAATTGAACAGGCTATTCGCAATGCACGGGCTGCCAGACGTTCTGGTCTCTGACAACGGACCCCAGTTCACCGCCCTGGCATTTGAACAATACTTAGCGGATCGGGGCATCCGCCATGCGCTAACTTCGCCAGTGCACCCTGCGGCTAACGGCAGGGCCAAGCGCATGGTACAATTTGTTAAAAAAACTCTCCACAAATTGGACTATGGGGACATTGATGAAAGAATAAACAGAATACTCCTACTCCAACACATCACTCCGCCCAGCGTCACCAACAAGACCCCAGCTGAACTGTTGATGGGACGCAAGCTCCGTTCCCAACTCGACCGGCTTCACCCTTCCTACGAGCCAGAGAAACCCTGTGGATCTAGCGGAAAATGCCGCAAGTTCAAGGTAGGCAACTTAGTTTTCACTAAAAACCTCTCTGGCGAAGCATTATGGGTCGAAGCAACCATAATTCAAACCACCGTGCCCAGATCGTATGATGTGCAAACCTGCGACGGAAAAATATGGAAATGCCATATAGATCAGCTTCGCTCTAGGCTACAACCCAGTTTCCACGACTC